>CAEGAE010079732.1:0-192978 GCA_903067095.1 Girardinus metallicus | reverse complement strand
GAGGGGGGGGGGGGGGGGGGGGGGTGGGGGGGGGGGGGGGGGGGGGGGGGGGGGGGGGGGGGGGGGGGGGGGGGGGGATTTCCCACACTCTTTACAGGCTGCCGTTCTTTTCACGTAGATCTGTCAAATCTGCTGTATTAGAAAGCAAATAAAACAGTCGGACAAACAAACTCTGCGAGTTCCTGACTGACCTCAGAGAAGTAGCTGTGTTGTGGGGACGGCTCAGCTTCTATTACGGGATCGGTCTGTATACGATTCTGTCTCAGCTCATTACTTTACTGTGTTTTTTTTTTTTTTTTTTTAAATCAAAACTTAAACATTTCAGACTAAACGAGAGAAATTCTCAGAAATGATTCTTAAAGCGATCCCTTGTTCGTCAGCATTGATATGAGAAAGTTTCTCCAGGCTGGCCTTCAGCTCTCATTCTGACACCATGAGGTTCTCATGGTGTCATAACCCTGAGGAAAAGTATATGTGAAAAAAAAAAAATTATTAGTGAAAAATGTGAAACATGACTGAAATGAATTGGAATAAATAAATGAGATATTTAAAAGAGATAAGCAACAAATATTCCTATCAAGGCAAAAACAAATACTTGAAAATGTCAAGTATTACAGTTTCAATAGTCCTTTTTAGGAAATAAAATAATCACCTACTTAATGTAAATCACCTTGTGCGGAATATTTTACATGTTTTCTTTTTTTACCGTTTTTCTTCTTCTAAACAGAGCCGCGATGAGCGGCAGCCTTTTAGTTTCCGTGCCAAGGCCGTGTTTGTCACAACTGGAAATATTTCCCCCCAAAAAATAGACTTCTAAGCACATTAGAGGTGTAGTGGCCTTCTGTCAGTCAGAGCAGCAGCAGTGTGGAGCACAAAGTGTGAGAGAAGCCAGACTTTCACTAACATCTGACTGAATTGAGTTTAAATAGAAAGAACGGCAGGAATAGAACATTTTTGTGGTTAAGTAGCAGTGCTTAAGACATTGGTTTGAACAGGAAATATTTTTCATCAATAGAGAAATGTAGTAAAATGCTTTAATACAGTAACGCAAGTCTTAAAAAAAAAAAAAAATACTTCATTGTGGTCACATCATCTCACAAATAAGTAAAAACAATTTTTGGCACTCCTAATAAAAAAAGTTTTTAAAATGATTTAGATGCTAAACCGTTTTAAAAACTACAATTCCTCAGGTTGACAACATAACAAAATGTTTTTGTATTTCGTCCTTTACCCTTAATGTCTATTAAATTTTATATTTTTTTTTATTTAATTGACTTTCAGTTTCCTTAGTGAATAAATGTGGAATGACAAAAGCCTTCTGCACTTTGACCCTCTTCAAAATGGGAAAGACAGGAAAATGTGCCATTTGCATAAGTTAGATATGTTGTGATTGTCGGAACATGAAGCATAATGACAGTAAAAACAATTAAATTGATGGATCTTTAACTGCATTGTAAACCAGTCCACTGGGCCAATCAAAAAAAAAGTCTGCAAGAAACACATTTCTGATTTTCTAAAAGTGAAAGTTTAGCTAGAGAGCAGTCATAAGCGCAAAATACAGTAAACAAACTGGAATGCATCAATTAAATGGATTAAATCTATTTCAGAAGAATTGCTCCAGGATTGTATTTTTTTTATGAGGAAAACATACTAATAGCCCCAATTTAACCAGTGTTCAATTCTTCAACTATTTTAGGAAATGTTGCAAATGTGCTTTATTGCTTATCTTATTTTTAAGGTATGTGTGGAATGCTTTGACGTTTCGGTTCCTAGAAAAGCTTTTACCATTTAATTTTTTGGGGGAGTTTTTGCAAAATTCATTTAGATTCATTTTATTGATGTTAGGTTTTAGGTGCATATCAAAATCCCTATTTTAGATGCTAAACCATTTTAAAAACTACAATTCCTCGGGTTGACAACATAACAAAATGTTTTATTTTTAAATACCAAAAAAATAAGAAAAAGCTGAATGTCTAAAAAAAATAGGGCTTATTTCTGCCATGCCATGAGTTTTTCGTTTTCTGACAGCATAACTAGACTTAAAGTGCACCCTTTCCAGCAATCTAAGACAATTTGACTGAAAAAAACAAAAAACAAAAAACAAAAAAACAATTGCACATATTTAAGGTATGAATATATTTTTTGAAAACTGTAATAAAAAATCTGGCCAGATTTTTATGGTCTAAAATTTGTTGCATCTTTTGGATATTTAAATCCATCCCAACAGTTGTCATATTTAGTTAATTAATTTATCAATATTCTTGAAATCTATAATTTTTTCTCAACAACTTATAGCCTGTAGCCAGTTTTCTGTAGACGATTGTCTTCTTCCTCATAAATTACAAATCAACATTCATAATTTCACCGTTACAGGAATATTAAAAATTGAATTAAGTGGATCCAATGACAACTGTTGACAGGGTGTTGAATTATCCAAGAGACACACTAGATCATGATTAACACGCCCAGACGTGCTTCATTGTATAACAATCATGTTTTTTGGCCCAGACTGTTTTGCACGCCAAACGTATCCCGAAGTGGCACCGGTCCCATTCGAGTTTTCCGAACAATTGAACGTCCTCCGTTTCGGGAAAACGTCAGGCATACGTTCTCCAAGCGCAAAAAAAAAAAAAAAAAAAAAAGAAAAAAAAGAAAAAATAAACCCCACAAACACGTCCTCGCTGCACCGTGACCGCAGAAGTCGAAGGAACGGCCTCCGCGCGAGCTTGCCGGTGTGGTCTGTGTGAAGCCATTCCTAAGCTAACTTGACTAAAATACTGTAAAAAGCAGTAAATTCCAGCCGGGCTAAAGCTAACCGACATGTTTCCCCTCATGAATAAAATGCGCACAATCATCATCAAGTGGAAAATATTTGACTCTTATTTGATCACCACAGAGAGGCTCTTGGTAAATTTGGCCCAGTAATGGGAGCCATGCCTCCTTCCCTCACTGTAGTGATGAGGGGCTGAAAAAGCAGCTCCACTGTACCGACGCCCACCTTCCTCCACCCCCACTTTGTGTTCTCAGGCCTGCAGCACTTGTCATCTCCCCAGTGGCAGCTTAGATCCTCCAATTTTAGGTTAATTAATCAAAAATGATTTCTTTTCTCATTAGCCATGCAGTTGGTTTGCAATCTGCGAAATCGATGTTTTACAGATGTTTCCCTGGGTTTTGTTTTTCAAGCCGGTGCTGATTTTTATTGGATATAGATTTAAGAGGGTGCTGAGGGATTGAAAGTTAACTCAGCCACACAAAATCACACACATATGCAGCCACAGCCACAACAAGTGCCCATTATTAATAGTCGCATGCTCACAGCAACACAAGTAGATAAAAATAAAAAATAAAAAAAAAACACGGAAAGAAATGTCACGTTTTATAACTCATCAATAGCTTTTCTTCCCAACATAATTTTTCACCTTACGGATCGCTCTGGCTCGGGTTCTCCTGAAACCCGTTTGGTCGTTGCCAAACCCATGGAGGTTGGAGCCCCACACACACACCCCCACACACACCCCTACACTCTCTCTGGGTAGCGCTCTTTAATCACGTAACGGCTTCTTGTTCTAGTTCCTGCTGGTTGTAAACAAATGTAATGTTGCATTTCCTGTCGTCTAGACATAACAACAAACCTGGCACCGGGCAAACAGTGGAGCGACTTGTGGTTGTTAAGGAGTGGCTGGCACGAGTCGCCAAGCCGGGGCATGTGAGGTGTAAACGAAGAAGCAACGGAGATGGAAAGAGCGGAGGTGTCGGGGCGTCGCATGGCGAGCCTCTCTGATGTTCTGGATCACTGGGGAAGGTCAGATTTCTAACGCCGAGGTATTTTCATGTTTTATTATGAAATTCGGACTGAATTTCTACTCTTCTCTTTATCTTTATCTCCAGTTTGTAGAACTGATTTGCTTGTTATTCACAGCCATAGTGTTACAGATGGGAGGAGAAATGTTTTTGTTTTTTTTATGCAAAAACGTGATCCATGAATTTAGGGTCACTTTTTTTAAAACCATCTAAATAACTCAGGTTTCAAGTTGAGTCAAGTAACAAGGCAGTCCAAAGTGTTCTACATCATAAAAAAAATATGATGTAGCCAATTATGAATAAAGAAATAAACATTGAATTTTGTCAAATGCCATCATCAAAATCATCAAGACATATTGATTAATGATCCAGTTATTATGAATCAAAATCAATTCTAAAAACAGGTGGGATTTTGATTTAAGGGAACTCAGGGTTTTGGCTGTTTTGCAGTTTTCTGGAAGTTTGTTCCAGACTTAAGGTGCAAAGAAGCTGAATGCTGCTTCTCCATGTTTGGTTTTAAAACCAGGAGACGTGATTGGCCTGGAAGGTTGATGCAACAACAGCAGATCCTTAATGCATTTTAGTGCTAAGCCATTCAGTGACTTATAATCAAGCAAAAGTATTTTAAGAACTATTCTCCGAGCAACAGAGAGGCAGTGTAAAGAGTAAAATTAATGCACAGTAATCAATTACCTTCAGAAAAGTTTTAATAACAGATTTTTTTTTTAATACAAGTAAGAATCTGTCTTGTGAATGCTTGTTAGAGAACACTACAGATGTAGATGAACAAAAGGTCAGAGAGAAGGTTGTGGATAAATTTAAGGCAAAGTTAAGTTATGAAACAATGCTACATGGTTTGTTCAAATTCATCATCTTAAAATTATAGATTAAAAAAAATAATCTAGGCAATGTTAAACAACTAAACAGGAAGACAGGGCAAAAAGATCAATAAGAGAAGGAGCCAAGAGCCTAATGACAACTATTAGCCACACACTCCATAACCTGGCCTCAAGAAAAAAGGCCATCACTAAAAGAAATCAGTAAAAAATCCCATTTGGAGACAAACATGTGGAGGAGGGTTCAATGGTACATCAAAAATGCTTAAAAAATAAATAATACCCCGAATATTCCATACACATGGTGAAACATGGTGGTGGCACCGTCATGCTGTGGGAATGATTTTTTTATATATTTTTTTTTCTGCAGGGACAACGGGACACGTTCCATGATAACAGGCCCAAACCTACAAAGAGTTACAACAAAGTGATTAGGTCAAAGCCAATTCGAATGCTAGGATGACCCAAAGTCCAGGGCTAAACTCAGCTGAGAACCAATGAAGTTATCTGAAATATTACATTTACAAAAGGGTTTCCATCCAATCTGACGGAGTTCAAACTGTTTTGTAATGAAAAAATGGATAAAAATTTAGGCCTCTAGACATGCAAAGCTGGTTGTGACATAACTCCAGAGATATTTAGCTTTAATGCTGATGAAAGAAAGTTCTATCTTTAAAAAAATGCTCTACTTTGTTGCTCTTTCAAAAAAAAAAAAAGAAAAACCCTGTGAAACACATAGAAGTTTGTGGCTGGAATATGAGAACAATGTGTAAAGGTTTACGGGGTATGAAGACTATAGATTTTTAATCGCTCCTTCAATTAAGTGTTTCCAAGTGTTAAAAATGTTTCTTCTCTCAAAATTTCTGGACCCACCAACATGCCCACTGTGCCATCTGGGACGCAGTTGTTCTGTCTTTTCACAGCATATGGCAGCTCGTGTGTGTGCGTGTGTGTGTGTGAGCGTTCTGTGTGCTGCATTTCTACTTGTGTGCGCTGCTCCCCGCCCACCGTTCCACTCAACTACACAGGAAAAAGAAGATGAAGCAGAGGAGCAAAGGAGCCCAAACAGAAATTATTATTGATTTAATCACATAATCAGCTCCAAACACTTCAGGCCAAGATAGCAAATCCATAATAGCCTCCCCACATAACCACCCTTACAAATTTACCATCAAAGCCCTCCGCGCGCAAACTGCAAACACAGGAACCGGGGGTCACCTTCAGTCGCTGGCAAAATATTGACTCTCCTAATGCTTGTATATGTTTTTGATTCAGGCGTTATCAATCACCGATAAGGGCCTCGCGTCTCTAAATCATAACTCCTGTGGCGACGGAGGATTACAGCATCACTTTCCTTGTCATAATCTGAGAATATCTGTTCAGAAAAGACGAGATGTGAGGGGAAAAAAAGAGAAATCAATGCAGCTCGGCGGCGGACATTTCCCACTGCGGACGGTCCAGTCGTGTGTTGACACGAGGTACCGGAGCTCCACTCATCAGATGGAAGATCTGGTGTTGTGACGAGATTTAATGGGGAGGTAAAAGGGATTTTTGATATTTGTTGTTTTAAAAACGTCCTACTTTCAACTTCAGACAAAGTGTTGTGCTGCCATTGTGTCTTTAACAATGAAAAAGAACAACATCTGATTTCATTCAAATGCAAAATCCCAATTCTGTTCGAATTAATGAATTTGCACCTAAGACTAAGCATAGCAACTAAAGCCTTTGTTTCAGTTTCTTTGTGTATTGTTTGATTTTTTTTTTTTTTTACTTTCTACCAAAACATAATTAAATAAATTAATTGTTAGAAACACAAAAAACACAGTTGGAGTAACATTAATTGAATGAATGATAGCCTCATGAAACAAAAGTCTTGTTTTTTGTTTTTTTTACCTAATTTGTTGTCATAAGTAAAGTAAAAATTGAAAAGTGAGTTGTTTTTTTTCCTTTTTACCTTGAATGCAGCTTTAGAAATCCCACAAACTGCAGCCCACATACTTAACCAAAATATTTCACAATGTCTACATGTCTGCTGCTCAGCTTCAGGTTAATTCGCCCCACTTCGTCCCCCCCCATCCCCTCTTTCAGTGCCCATGTGTCGCCATTCCCTACCATACTGTTCCCTCCCCCCCCTACTATTCCATGTCAGTTCATTTAATAGTTAAGGTATTTGGGTAAATACTAGAGAGAAGTAACCAGTTCTCATTCATAAATTAAGTTTATTGTATATCATATTATGAAGCTGCCCTACATTAATTGATTATAGATTTGATTCCCTTTAACTCTTACGAAACAGCCTGTGATCTCCAGAATTTGACTTGTTGGTGTTGCAGAATCAATAATTCTGAGTTGCTGCCAGATGTCTGATAAAGTCGACTATTAATAAAGTAAGCGTTAAAGAAAGTTTCCCATGTTTTAGTCATTCACGTTGCATTTTGCGTAATCGGTGAACAAACGAAAGGTATTGTCCTTACACACAAAGGAAAAAAAAAAATCCCCATTCTGCGATTTGCGTTAACCGCCAACCATCGGTGGTTTTTGAGGTTGTTCGTTAAGGCACTTGCCCAGAGCAGCATTGGAGTAGGGGAGGCACAAGCACCAGATAAAATTACATTGTCAGACGAATCTCTTAGCAAGTTTTCTGGAAGACTGTCTTATTTTATCTGGAGATTAACTGCATGTGACCTCCACCGCATAACGTCCTGCGTTTTCATTGGCTGTCGGTGCAGGAGAAGGAGGCGTTCACTCAGCGTGCCATTCATTGAAGTATTGTCGCGGCATCCAGGAGAATTCAATTATAAAACTATAATTCGTAACTACTGTATGTGCTGATGTAAATGATAAAATAACAATAAGAAATAGTCAATACTTGCCTTAAAAATTTGCTATAGTGTTTTGCTCCACGTTTAGCCCATCACCCCCTTCTTTGTTGACATCCAACAATAAATCTGATTTAGATCTCGACGCTCTCTCAACATTCATATCTTAAAGCATCTATCCATTCGCTTGCCTATCCTTGTCCATCCAGCCTGCGGCTATGGAAGCCTAATTGTTTACCAAAGGGTTGCGGCTCATTTGCTCCTGGAGATTGGGCCTAATTAACACTAACTTGTCTGAACACCGAGAAGCGCTGTCCACTCCACTTTAATCTAATCTGTACTCTTTCAAAAAATAATGAGATCATTTACACCTCATTAACGAACAATGTAATGTCCGCGCATTAATCATAATGATTGCTTATCATTTCACTTTGCAATATTATCTCCTCTAATGAAACTGTTCACACAACTGCCAAGAGGGCCTTAATTGGTCGTGTGAAATCACAGAGCGCCCAGCAGCTTGCTGCAACGTGTGTGAAGTTCTAATTTGCATGGAAGGCGGAGGGAGGGGATACGGGAGGTGGGCACGAGAGGGGATGGTATCACTTTGGAATGCACATAACGGTGCATGAAAAGGGAGGATAAGGGGTTTCTGATTTCTGTAAAATGAAAGTAATGTGGATTTTGACAACAAACAAATTTAAAAAGTGTCACAAGAACTTAAACGGTTCATCCTCCAGCAGGACAAAGACCTTAAGCATAACTAGCCAAAGCCGCAAATTAATGGTTCAGATCAAAGAATGTTCATGTGCTTGAATGACCCAATCAAAGTTCAGACCTAAATCCAATTAAGAATCTGTGGCACAACTTGGGTAAAAAAAAAAAAAAAAAAAGTTATTCTAACAGACACTTTGCATCAGCTCTGACTCAGCTTGAGCTATTTTGCAAAAATGGATGATAAACAAAATATATATATATATATACCAATCTCTACGTGCAAAGCAGGAAGAGACGTTCCCCAACACACTTAAAGCTGTAGTTGCAACAAAATTTAATGACTCAGCGGGGATGAAAGCAAATGAACACCACCCATCCGGTTGTAACTTTACTGCGATCTAATTTTACTTAGTGACATACATATTAGTTTTATTAAGAGCAGCTTATGTGATATTTTGTAATCCACAGATTTATTCAAGAGATATTGTGAGTCAAAAGCTGCATTTCCTAGGATTCTTTGCAGACAAAACATGGAAGATTAGTAGTTAAGATTTGCTAAGGAAAAAAAGGGAGTCAAAGCTCACTTTTTTTTTTTTGTTGCTGATGTTTAAACTTTTTTTTCTCCCTTTTTCTGCTCTACACCATGTGACGTTTTATATCCTGCTCTTCTTTTTGGAGAAGTGAATTTGCAGCAACACATCCCTTTTTTTTTTTGGTCCCCCCCCCCCACAAAACAAATTCGCAGCCATACTAGTGATTTGAAAATGTCCAGGAATACAGCAAAAAGTTTGCGGCTGGCGTGTGACGAGACGAGGGAAAACAGTTTAAACGCCATGCATACTTCCGTGAAGCACTGCAGACTGAAAATTTAAAACGACTCCTGGTCATGGATCTTTTTGGTATAAGATCCATGCCAGTGGTGGATGTGATTACTCAGATGATGTGGCGTCCAGAGTGATCCCAGATTTATGCAGCCGCCTTGAAGCCAAAACAAGAAAACCCATCCAATATTCCAGTTTTTGCTTTGCTACTTCCTCTTTCTCACTGTATGTGCAGCCACCTGGTCACCCCCCCAGGCCTCTGGGAGCTTGATCTCCGGTGGGGTATTCTAATACCAGTTAGAATATATTAACCCGCCATAGTGTGTGGACCACCTAAAGAGGCCATGCTTGACTGGGGGAAGGAGAGCTCTGAGACTGCTCTGTGCCACAGCTCCTCGGGCTCAGGAAGGCTTAAGTATGGATGTCATTTACTCTGTCTCCCTGGTCAGAATGGCTAGCTGCTAATTGTGGCCCCTGGTCTGTGAGTTGAGCTTGTGTAGCCTAGGAAAAAAAAAAGGCTTGCCTAAATTGAAATCTTATAGCGTGTCTGAGAGTTGGGGCAACTTCTTACCAGTCCATAAGGTTTTAAGACATGGTCATAAATCCCTCTGGAGTAACCTCGTCAACCATGCAAACGTTATTTTTCCTGTTCACCACGCCAGAATCTATGAGCCTTTCTTTTTTTTTTTTCCATAACAGTTTTCTTTTTAGCATATGATTTTTACATAAGTGCATAAAAACATTGCGACCTGGTGGACTCCAGGAGCGCATATCAATGGCAATAAAGCCAGGAAAGGTCAAATACTTGAATCTTTGTCATAACGATCTGACAATGCAATTTAAAATTTCAAACTCAACACATTTTTCCTTTTATGGCGTTAGATTGAGTTTGTTTCGTCGCCTTTACAAATTAGTTTCGCTGAAATTATTAAAATATGGCATGTATCTATCTTGTTCAAGTTTAGCAATTAGTTTTAACCTTAAGGTAAAATTGAATTATTTATGTTTTCATGGTTTCCTTCAATTCACACCTCCAAGATAAAATAGTTAGAGTTTTACTAATTAAAGTTTTAAGAAAACAAAATGCGGATCATGCAGCTAAATAATCAGCTGATGCCATCATGGAGCATCAGGAATCTGGTTGATCCCCTTTAGTTAAACTTGAGCAACGAAAGCACTGCAGAGGTCTATTGTAACTCTATTCTTTATTATTTTTATGGCTAATGAAATGGCCAAAAATAAAAAAAAATGTTTTGTCTCCGACTAAAAAAGTCACAGACATAAAACCTTGGTTGGGTCCTCCTCAGGTCCCAAATGCTGACATCATCCAAGCCCTACTCCCCGATAACAAGAAATGTACACTTTACTTTGAAAAGTCCATTTTTGACCCACTTAACCTAATCGAAAACAAACTTGCCCCATGCAATGCCTTGACAAAGGATTATGAAATCTTGTAGATATATGCAACATCTCAAAATATACAAAAACAATCTCTTGAAGCCATGGTTCAATCCCAGAAGAAGTCAGCCATTTTGGATTAAAGTGATCATTTTACGTGCATATCTAAGCACACTCCTCCTACAGCTTTCCACTTTGAGACTTCAAAAGTGATATTGGAGACTTCAGGTATTGGAGATCAAGTTATCAAAAGCTTTTTGCTGCATCAAAGCATGTGGGTGTGACCAATCTTCAGAAACTGACTTCTCGCCATCAAAGACAAAGGTGTGATACCTTAAAACAAATGTGATGTGTTTGGTAAAACTCTGATCTTCCTCAACAAACTAATCTTAGAATCAGACAGAGACAAGCAGAGCAAATATGATAGGTATTGTTTGAATCATGGCTTCTGTACTTAAAAGAGAGGGGAAAAAAAGCCTTTCAAACCAACCCGAGATTGTGTGAAAATGTAATCTCCCATGAAATCTAATCACTAGTTTTGTGGCTTTTGGCAGGAATGACTGACATCGAGAGTTCGCAAGTAACTAGCAACCAGTCGTTTAAATCTCTGTTGAGGATTCTTAACCATTCAGATGTGGACTTGCAGGGTTACTGTCCTTGCTGAGCAACTCGAGTGGACCTGTTGGCTGGATAATTTTCTTTTTGGAGAGCAGAGGTCATGGTTCCATCAATGATGTGGAACATTTAAGAATGAGGGGAGAGGGAAAGCAAAAACAGAAGACATCTATAAAAGGGGAAATGCTTTTCCACAGCTCAGTCAGCACACACAGACAGCAGTTACAAGGCCCATCCTTTCCTTTCAGAGGAAATGTGTGACTCATTTATTCATAAAGAAGCTAAAGTTTGTCCTAAAAGTTTCTCATCTCTGAGCTTTTGTTCCCTCCAAATGTTTAATGGCACGGGAATTGCTCTTGAATTAGGTTTGTGTAAAAACAGTGTTATTTACGTCCTGGTTTTGGTTGCTTTGCTCGTTGTTCAAATGTAGCTCTTTGAGTCTCGTTTATTTTCTGTAAATAAAGATTTGTCTATTTTTTTTTTATAACGGTGAACCATACAAAATATAGATTTTAGTCTTTTGGTATTTTAGGAAACTAAATAATATCAGTAGCCGTGTTTCCATTATAAATGTGCACAAAACTTTGCGAGTATTCTGCTAATGTTGAAAGAAAAAAAAACAAAACTATTTTGCAATTGTGGTCCATTAAATCGGAGGCACAATCAAAATCACACATGAGTAAGTTTTTCTCATGTGGAAAACTCATTAAAAACATGTTCCTCCGACTACTTCCTGTTGTCTTCTTCTTCGTGGTTTGAGCCAGCAGTAACATCCGGTCGTTGATCATGTGACTCGTGTGATCCAAAACAGTATTACCATTGCAGTTTTCTGAAATAAACCAATTTTAATACAGCCAAAAAAAAAAAGAAACATTTCTTCCTGGAGGCAAATTCTTTTTAGTCAAAAATCAAATTTGTTACTTTTGTTTTGTTTTTTTTTTCAAATCGGCGTGTTTGCATTAAGCAAGTTTATTTTCTGAATATCATATTTCACAGATACCCGGGCAATGGAAACAGTTATATTGACCTAACTCATGGTGTCTTTAATTGGTCTTAAATGTGATCCTGTGATCCACAATGAGCCACTTAAGGATGTAAATACAAGATGAAAAGACAAGTTTAGGGTGTCATACAAATTTGCTGCCACAGCTATGCCTCGGTATAATCTTCTCCCATCAGCGATCCCCCATCATAACCACTTGTCTCCTTGTCTTCTCCTCGTTGTAAAGCGAGCTGTCAGTTCCTCTCTGGATTATTGAAGGCTCTGGTTAACCGCCGTATGATTGAGTCAAACGCCTGGGCTGCCATAACCACGTGCTGATATGATTTATTCTCTCCCTCGAGGAACCTCCTAATGAACAGAGATGTATGTAACCCTTGGCGTGCTCGGAGGACATGGCCGTGCTGTAATATGATAAGTACCATGTCGATAGGCTGTATGATATGCTAATCATACTAAAACACGGCGCTTTGGGCTCTCCCCGTGTTTATTTATGAAGGGTTGACCTGAGGGAGAGCAGTAATCGGCTTTTCTCTGAACTCTGCAACCCTGGGAGCCCAGGGAACTGCCAATCACACACATCTGAGTCCCATAATTCCCCCACCTCTCTTTTCTTTCTTTTTTTTCCCTTTTCCCCTGTTTGCCCCCCCCCAAATCCCAACCCCAACCCCAACCCCATGCCTTCAACTTCAGCCGAAACGGTAGATTTATGCAAGTAGCACTGAGTGCACATTTTCCTGCCCCCATTTGTCCAGGGCACATGTCAAGTGCTAACATCATTTAACTAATTATTAATTGGGACTGACATAAACAAGCTGTCACCGGCCTGAAGACTTCAGCATGTTCAGACCGCAGCAAACATGGCACCTTAGTGTAATGTAACTGATTCAAATAAGGAGCACCATTTTAAAAAGAGAAGTATTCACAGCCTTGAAATTGTTTGCATTTGTCTCATTAAACCCTCTTCAGTGGATTTTATTAACTTTTTTTGCAATTAACTTTTCAATTTGTCCCGTCAGCACGTCATCACATCAACATTCCTCTGTTAATGTTTACAAATATTCATCAGAGCACTGGAATGAGAAGTAGTTCATATAATGAACTCAGCAGATGTGCAGCTCCACCAGGTGTTTGCTAATTGCCGCTGCTAGTTTGAAGGAGATGAGTGGAGCAGTCAGGCGTGAGGGGTGCTCCGTGTACGTTTTTGATGAAGAACAAACATTGTAGCATGATGTAAGGCTGAAAAAAGTAGATTTTACATAATACTGTCCCTTTAATATAAGATAAAGCAAATTTGTGCATCAGTTAAATTTCACTCTTCAGTGAAATTTGCAAAAAAAAAAAAAAAAAATTGTTGCTTTGGCTGAGCAAGAGCATTTTTATTTTTTTTTTTAAAGAAAAACGTGTCAAATTATTCAGTCTCTAGATGTGCTCAGCTGGTTGAGACATGACACAAAATACTTGCAGCTTTCGTGTGTCTGAGTTTGTTTTTTTAACTACTTTTAAATTTGATTTGTCTAGATTAAAATCAATCAGTTCATGTTCATGATACATAAACACTCTGAACTTAGTCCACAGCTCCAACCTGATGTAATTATCATTAATTTGTGACATTTTCTCTCAGAAATGTTGAAAAGTATATAGATCATGACGCATTTATTACATTAACATGGTGATTATGCTATTGCACAGCAGCTGTTTTATTCTCCTCTGTTACTACTAATAATACTCACAGAAACTGTATTTTACATTAGAGTTCTCGAAACAGCTGCTGTCAGTCAAATATTTTAACATTTTCATTGTAAGAAACCAAAACGAAACAAAGAAAAACAAGTTTGAAATTTTGACTGAAAAGCACTTCATTTGTAACTGTGGTCACTTGTAAACACCAACATGCTCCTTTATAATAAAATCCTGACTCTGTTTAGGCTCATTAGCAGATAAAACTATAGTCATATAATATAATTAACTGAACGCAGCTGCAGGTTCTCTGGTTCTCTTTTCTCCACCCAGAAATACTAAAATTGGGGTGTAAAAAAAAAAAAAAAAAAAAAAAAAAGATTAAGTTTAAGATGGAAAAACCGTGTGCATGACCCAGCTGTCAGGGACAAGTTTGTAGCCGTTTATCCTTATGTCCAGAGCGTAAATCTTTCATTCTACCTTTAAAAAAAAAACTACTTTTAAACTGCGCCCCTTCATGTAAAGAAAAATAAAAAAAGACAATTCTTTATGTAAAAAAAAGGAATCAAAAAAAGGTGGTTCTACAGAGCATTAACTCAAACTAGGGGTGTAAATATGAGCCACACTGTTTTTACTTGTAAACATTCTAAGATGTATTTATGTTTGTCTGTCCGTTTGATATCATTGCATTGCTTTGCGTTTATAGACTAAAATCCCACTGAAATACAACAAAGTTTGTAGTACAGTAGAAATTTGTAGAGATTGTGGATCTGAAATACCATAGGAGTGCATAGTAATGACTGTTTTGCTAAAATCGCTTCAGATGTGGTCGTTTAATTTAAACACTAAGTGTATTATCCCCAAAAAGAGCAAAAAAACCTGCTAAGTTTCTTCCCCTCCAGGTTTCCTGGTCTTCACTACGGTTTGGCATGCCTTACTGCTCTTCAGTAAGTGCAAACATCACAAATATTGTAAGCAAGACAGACAAATGGATCCATAAAGTATGAAGGTTATGGCTGACGGTAATAAAGTTTTATTTTCCTGACACTTGCCTTTCAATAACCTCATTCTTTCATACCGTCTTAGTTTCAAACTATTAGGGAAAAAAAAAAAGTGCAAATAAGTTGCAGGGAGGGGCGTAAATCAGAGCGCGCAGAGCTTTGCATCTGTGAGCTGGGAAACAAAGGTTTGTTTGTGTGCCTCAATCACTCTTGCTCATGAAAGCAGACACTTAGTTGGGAAAAAAAAATCCTCTCTTGCCTTCTTTCTCTCTCCCTCTCTTACTCTTTTTTTTTTTCTTCCTTTTTTTTCAGGGAAACACTCTAAACCAACATCCTGGGTATAAATTTGCAAAACGCAATACAGGGCTGATTGTGTGTCGAGTGGATGCGAGGTGCATACGAATAGACCCCGGACCCCTTCCTCTCTCCTCCGAATAGTACTACTAGTTCCCTGTACTGCACACACACACGCACACACCAAACCCTCCACTTTCTGTTCGTTCTCATGCGGCCAATGGAAATAAAGAAGAGAAAACTCAGAGTTTTTTTACTGGTTTTCTTGACTCAGTCGTGTTGGATTACTTCATTCTGACAATGCTTTTCAGCTTTATCCACAACAAGGAGTTAAGGGACTTGTATAAAATTTTTTACTTTATTTCCTTTTTTGTCCCCACACGTTTCAAACAACTAGCTGACACAAAAATAAATCTGTGGAAATACTTTTAAAGTCTCTGGTTTGTATAAATCTACAATTTTACTCGTCATCTCCGGCTCTCGACGGCTAATTTAGGGCGATCACAATGAAGTTTTAGGTACAGTGTGCTCTGCCATAGTAAAACCTAAGGCTGGAAGACTTTGAATAGAAAGACTGAGAACAAGTGAAGACTTGGCACCGTCTCCAGGTCCGCTCGAACCCCCTCCCTCACCCCCTCGAAGCCGAGCCCCTCAGCACCAGGTGTTCCCCTTGCATTCAAATGATACTCTTATTCATACACTGCTCCAACTGCAGTATTACACTCAGAATTTGCAACTGAATACTGATATAATCCCGCAAATATATGTCTCCATTAAAAAGTAGCCCATTTAAAGGAACAAGGCGGCCTTTGTGAGAAGCTTTATGTATATTTATCAAGGCGCTAAAGGGAACTAGGGGTGAGGGGCTGAGGGAAAAAAAAGGGGGATGGAGGAGTGAGTGGGGGAGACTTTCCAACTGTTTACATGTTAATTTCAAACTTAACAGCCCTTGTCATGGAACCATTTATACACTGAATGCTAATCAATTTCTTGTCCTTTTTGTTATCTCCGGTTTTTGCAGACACTTGACTCTTGATGGAAAAATGCTAATTACTGCGAGCGTGGAAAGTATTCCGGCAAAATTGTCCCGCGACATGTCACGTGTTGCGTTTGGCCAACCCGACATGATGGATTCTGACTAAAAGCTCTTCTGTTGAAAAAAATATATATTTTACACAACGTAAATATTCGTATTGTTTTTTTTTTATGTTTATGTTTTAGAATAGTAAAAAAAATGCATGTGCAGTCCAGAAAAATTTAAATAATCATCAACTTAAATAAATTTAACTTAGTTTTAGTAATGATAAATGCACGCAAGGATAAACTGACATTATGGAGAAAATGCTGCTAAACAAAAATCCAAGAAAAAACATTTACCGTAATAAAATGCAAATTAAATTTCAGTCAGTTTTAAACAATGTGTACAAGAAAGTAGCATCACTGAACATTCAGCTCCAGCTATTTGAAGAGCAGGTTCTCAATGAGTGAAGTGGATCTGAAGTAAAGAGAACATTTAGGTCCGGACTAAGACTGGGTCACTAATTCTTCAATGATGCTTTCTTTCTAAATAATTTTTCATCTTAGCACACATGAAAGCTTACTAATATCCAGATTTTTTTGAACAATATTCATATGATTGTTCTGTCACATCCTCCCACCTGAGCTGTGGATTTCTGCAGCTTCTCCACAACTATCAGGGGCTTGTTAGCTTATTGTGTCATGTTACAGTAAACCATTCGTGAATACCAGGGATGCATTTATTTTAGAATATTTTAGACACGTGTTCTCTGAAGAAGAGCAAATTTTTTATGAAACATTTGGAAAAATCTGGAAATGCTGACCGTCCACTTTATTTCCATTGTTGCATTAAGTCGTCCAAAACTTAGTATTTGTTTCATAACCTAACCGTGCATCCTGCAACTGGTCGGCTGTGTTTTTGGGCGTCTGTAAGAAACCTTTGAGGCTTTCACAGCACAGCTGCATTTACAGTATACTGGGACTCTGTTTACTGTTTGGGTGACATCTGAGGAGAATAGGTTGCACTGACTTTCACTCATAAGTGCCAGAAAAATGGGCTAAATATTTACAGATGCCACTCTTTTGTGGTTTTAATTGATTAAAAAAAAAAAAAAAAGAGAACCGTGTTTTGTTTTCCTCCCACTTCCACTCTCAGTATTGTAAACACATTGTAAAGTGAAAAATTCAATGGGTGTAAAAAGAAAGAGGTGTTTTTGTAACCCCATCTAAGCTCAGCTAAATAGGCAGTTGGCGAATTGTGATGTGTCAAGTTTTTAAAAGGTTTATAATTCGTACAAAAATGTATATTTAGGACATTTGATATGAAGTTGTGGGAAAACAAATGAAAGTATGGGAGACAGAGGGCAGAGTTCATATCAAAACTAGTCAAATGAAATACCATGGCAACTGGTCAAGAGTCCACAGAGAAGGAATGTGCCTAATGAAATGTAACAATAACCCCCCGACCCACTCCCCACTCAGCCCTCCTTGTCTCTCTGAGTGAATGAGTTGGTTTTACGGTTGGACTTTCAAAGCTCAGCTGCAGCGTTATTTAGACAGGTTTCAGATGTTTGCCTCGTTATGTTTAGGTTCTGCTAAATGTTTTTCAGAGACAGATTTGACGGAATAAACAAATGCCATCACTTGTGTGCTGTCCTCTGAGTGCTGTCTTATCCCTCATCTGTTATCTTAGGAAAGATCTTTAATTGTCAAACATAAACGGAAGAAATACAAAATGTAGTTTCAGAGGGATAAAAAGGAAATTGCCATCAGAAGCAACTTGGGTCGATTTGAAAAAGTAAATATCCCTTTTTTAAATTATTATTGTCATCAACTATATTTTCTTGGAGTAAAGCTGAGTTCAGTTCTTTTTAATCATACCCGGTATCTTCTCTAGGTATTTAATCTAAATCGGTATAATCAACAAATCATTTATCCTGGCTGACAACATAAAGTTGACTAAAAGACCTCAAGAAGCAACACATCATGGCCCGATCTAAAGAAATTAAAAAACATCTAAGAAGGAAAGTAACTAAGATCTATCAGTGTGGAAAAATGTACAAAGTCATTTCTATGTCTAGCTCCAAAAACAGAAAAAAGAAAAACACACAACAGTGGTGGCTGGGCGACCAAAATTACTACAAAAACATAGAAAACTTAATCAAGAGGATTTAAAAGAACCCAGAACTACATTTAAAGCAGCTCTATATCCCTCCTTTACCCTGTTTATAATTGTAAAAAGACTGGAAAAAATATCACTGTACTGTGTGTGCTTAATTGCACACATTTTATGTTACGAAACATGTTCCACGGTCCATTAAACAATTTGTGCTTAATGAAGATACTCAACAGCCCGGTGAGGAAAACAAAAGAAATGCATCTACGTGCTAGAATCGCAGTGAGCGCCTCATAGCGGCCTGGCATGAGAAGTACGGCAGATTCTAACAGTGACGGCTAAGTGGGAAACTTTTTCCCAATCGACATCCGAAAATACCAGCAGTTTAGCAACAGCGGCTTCGTGTTAACAACAAAAAGTTGTTTGATAATCTTGAAACATTTAAGTGTGACAAATAAGGAAAACAGAGGAAATCTGAAAGAAATCAAATAGTCACAACCCTGTAAATCCATCATTTGGCTTAAAGGAGTAACTCAGCAGTTTTCCGAGAAGTCAGTATACCATGAAAATAGTTTGATTCTCAAACAGAAGAAAGTACAATTTATTTTTTATCCGTCAAGTATGTGACAATTGTCTTTCCAAGTTACACGACAGTCAGCTTAATTAGAAGCTGCCTATAAAAGCTACAAACCTAAATGCGGACCGGTACAGCTGATGCTTATACTTTGCATAACTCAGCCATCATTGGCACGTCTTTCTCTCTGTCTGATTATGATGCTAATATCACCGCTCTCAACAAAGAAACAATCCCAGTGACAGAAACGAGGGAGATAACCCTGTCCGTTACAAAAGAGAGGGAAAGTATGGAGGTATTATTTACGCTCTGGAGCTGCCAGGCGAGGGTAATGCCTGCGGAGAGGTTGCTTTGGCCCGCTAATGCGATCACCTGAATTATGTGCAGTCCTTTGTGTCCAAATATCATAAATTGAAGCATGAACACCCCCGCAACTCAAACACGGGCCAAAATTATTATTTATGTGGCTGTGGAGCTGCACAGAGACAATTAGTCATATTCGTATGGTGAAATTAATTGAGAGAGATGTGGGAGACAAAGATGGAGAACAAAGACAGCTTTTTGTCACTTCTCTCCATCTGACAGCGATAATTAGATATATGAAATTGAAATTCCTCACTGGGGGGTCCTGTTGACAACACTTCCCCCCCCCCCTGTTTTGTTCCTAACCCCCTTTTCTTTTGTGTTCCTGTTTATGCAAATTTGGACCTTGTGTTTTTGCCCCGACCGCTAAAAGCGGCATCCTCTCCCGCCTTCTGCTTTAATTCACTGTAGACAAAGAGCAGCTTGTCAGACTATTTACTCCCTCCTTACCTGCCACAGTAGAATGTAATGAGGGAATATCTCCTCCCTCTTTGCGATCAGTGGAACCTAATTGATTTTAGATCCACAAGTTCACGGTCGCCAATGAGGAGTCCTGACGACATTTCAAAGTTAGATCCTTCATACCTGTACTATTTAGAATCTTTTGTCTATTTGAATTGTGCATTATAAAATTAAGTATTAGTCCAAGAGGAATTTATTAAAAATATTTCATTTGATTAAAATTCCAATATAGGTACCTTCTCACCAAATCTCACCTTTCTGTACGTTCAGCCTCTGAGCAACTTGCCATTTGCAACTGGTTTGTATCATGTGAACAGCCCTCGCAGTACCAGAGAGGAACATGTGATCAAAGAACCTTGTGGTTGGAGTGGAATTATGGGTTATGTCACCTTTCACCACAAAACTGGAAGCGGCCTCCCAATAGTTTTTCTTTTACATGAGAAACTACCGCCATCATGTTTCTCACAACTGAGGAAATGACACAGTAGCACCACACAGACATATTGTAAAGTTAATATCATGAAAAAAGAATTTTCTTGGATAACTTTCACAAAAGAAACTAAAGTTCTCTTTTTAAATCATGCTTGTAAATGAAGATCACCCACCTCAAAAGTATATTTTTTTCTAAAATGTCTCCTTTCTAAAAACTTAAAAAAAAAAAATCTCCCTTAAGGACACTCAGGTTAAGACATAATGACTAGTCCAAAAGAGGAAAAACAAGAGAGGATTTAAAAAAAAAAAAACTGAGGATGGAGTGCAGTTGTTAGAAGGGGAAGGAAGGCAGGATGAAGATATGAATCGAACCGGAAAGAGCCTTGTGTCTAATGCTTGCCACATTCGCTCTTGAATGAAGGTCTAATTACCCATCGGTATTTGGTGCCAGCGTTCCCAGGTCCCAGCAGCCCCTGGGCCCGCGCAGGCAATGAGCGTCCAGAGCCAGCTGCCTCTCAAACACTTGCAGGTATACAGGCCCGGGCTAATAGTCCTACCACAAGGGAGCCAGATGAAAGAGCAGGAAACTGCTGCCAGAAGCCCTGAAAGGATTTATGTAAAGACAGAAGGGGAGATGTGGGCATGTGTTTGTGGCTGACCCCACCAAAACTTTCTTACCTGTTTACGGTTGACGAGGTAAATCTTTACAGCCTGTTGTTCAGGCGTAATTTGAAACGACAGAAACAAAATCATGTGTGTTATGGTAAATATGCGAGACATTTCACCCAAAGTGTACAACCTAATATAGACAGTTTATATATCTTAATTATGTCACGCTCCCGGTGAGCATGGCGTGGTCTAAAGCAGGAAATTTCCCCCCCTGAGCTGCCCCAGTACTCCTTTGTTTTGTTGCACGGCGGAGGTGTTATTTTCCAGGGCTGCTTGTACAATTCTACGCTGGAAAAGGAATTCTGAAGTGGATTAAATTCCAACATTAGACTACTTTATTTTGGGAACAAATTGCATCTAAATTTTTATTAGAACTTAAGTTCTGGGTTCAGTCAACTTTTCTCATGTTCAGTGTTTAAAATGGCAGAGCAGTGTGTCTTTCTGGGTTATGTTAACAATTGCATCGACTCAGGAAGTCCGGAAGTTAATCATAGTTGAGGAGGTTTCTGTGTCAGAGCAACAATATTAGTTTATTTACAGACAGCGCTAATGCTAAAGCTAATGCCATTAAGCTAGCAAGTGGAGCAACTTAGCTCTGAGACAGTTGATGCCAGATTAGCACCTCTTAGCTTTGTCAGGAAAAGCTTTCATGGCCCTGTGTTAGAACAGGTTTGAGAAGTTGCAGGAGAAACAAACTAAATAAGCAGAATTACTGTAACAATTAGTAAGAATTTGGCAATTTTATGTATTATAAGGTCTTTAAACTTGAAGGATTTCTTCTTAGAAATATTGATTTCACATCTACTCAAAGAAAAACAGCACTACTCAAACTTAAGACATGCACATTTATAGTTACAATGACATTGTTTGTGTTTACCAACAGCAAGTAGCTTACTGGGGATGTATCTGTCTTTGCATTGTAGAAATGTGACACTTTATTAGTATACATCTAGTGTGAAAGATGGTGGGTTGATCATAATTAAACAAAATTGAAGAATTTACAACTGTCTTTTTGTAAATAAAAGTTACAAATATACATACATATAAAACTTTATTAATATGTGTGGTTTTAATGCCAACACTATCCCAATGACAAAAAAGTTAATTGAAAAGCCTTTTTTTTTTTCCATTAAAGGATAATGATTTCATAAATCTTAAACTGGGTTTTAAAGAATTTCTCCTCAGTGTAGATCCATCCAGTTTATATTACTAATACCATTGGTATTTTAGGTTTTGAACTTGTTGAAATGAGTTGCAAGTTGGAAAATCTGTAGTTTCCTAATTGTTGTGGTGCAAGCTATGATTGGAAATACATGTAATAAAAATGTCTCCCACCGTTTTATAAATTAAAACACTAATACAACATGTATAATATATATATATTTTTAATGTGGCAGCTATATTGAATCTTAAGCTTGAGCAATTTGTGAAACCTTTGACTCTGAATCAGTACACCTGCTTAAAGGGGTTGTTTATTTCTGATCGTGAACTTGGAAGATCAGATTTCACAGTACAAACCGAATCCGACAATAGCCAGTTTGTTTAGCGCTGATGAATAAATTGTCAAGCAGATGGCACTTTTAGCATCAGTTGCAGTTAACATGTTGTGGTTTTCTCACAGTTCTGACAATTTGTGGGCAACTTGACTACCATTGTTTTTCTCTAGGTTAAAGTGGGGGAGGCTGCTTCCATGCTTCTTTAACCAAATGTCAGCTAGCATCAGCAGGGCAACTTAGGAACTACTTCCTTTCTTACTTCAAAATAAGGGTCTGAAACAAATACAATAAAATCTCGCACTTAAAGAGCACGTCTTGATATCCAAGGCTTATAATAACAGTTTATACTTACTTAATGACAGGTATTGTCAAAGAAAATGATCTTGACCAAGGCTAAAGTTAGCTAACTTAGCATCTCCCTAGAGTTGCCTCTCATTAGCTTCTTCAGCTAATATTTGAAGATTAATGGAAACAAGTCAGATCGCAAAGCCTTTATTCACCCATACAGTCTCCACATATACACCTTTTCCAAGATCTATTTCGTAAAAGGCTTTTAAAAATATGTTATTGGCAGAACATTTTGTTTTCCTTTTAGGTAGTAGGTACAAATGGATCAGGAAATACCTGTTTCCATGAACATGTGGACAGGGCCTGAGAAAAGTCATGTCTGGGTCCATGTTTAAAATAAATGATAAACACACCCTTCTTCTTTTGTGCTTGTATGGTCGACGGTCTCTAATGTCGAAAAAAATGAAAAGTGAGTAATTGTCTGTCTGTGTGGGATTTGATTTCCATGAAAGAGCCAAGCTGGGTGGGACGGGAATATCGCCAATTGTGACGACTGCAGATCTATCCTGAGGAACAGGAATTCCCACAAGCTGAATAAACATGCCGCTTGACGTGAGGGGCGGGGGGAGGCAGGGTGCTTGGTACTCCTCCTCTCATCTTTTAACATGGACTTTCTGTATCTCTTCTTATATCTTGTCCTTTCCGTGAAAGTAATCATTCAATATCCCATCTGCACACTGGATGGGGATCCTGCGTTGAAAATATGGCATTATAGAGACAAAATGAGCCAAAAACTGTGGACTAAAGGACAGACAGGAGGTAATAAAGTGTAGATGGGTGGAGTCAGGGTGTATACTTTTAGACTGTTTTGCTTGATGGAATTTGTCACTGTAGGATAACTCAGGAAGGACAAAAATAATATGAAATCTCAAGCAACCTCCATAAGGTGCATCCAAATGAGTTCAGAGTAAATCACATATAGCATTTTTGTCAATCCAAATGTACCACATCCCCTTTGATATATCTGATCATGTTGATTTTGAAACTCAACAGTTACTTGACATCACTGTTGCCGAGACGTGATCACCGTGAATCGGCTCTTTGTGCGTGGCTTAAGCCATAAACAGGAAAGAAAGACCATCACTGTGCCAGAAGGGCAGCTCGCTACAACGCTCCAGTGGCAGAAAATGAAAAGCTGTAATTCCTCCTGTGAAGTGAAGTCTGACTTGTCTGAGGAAAGCACTTCCTATCCTTTTGTTCGGATCTCAAAGGGAATTATAGAGGAGAGAGTTAGATATGGCTGTTAATAAGACCAGCGAGCCCTGACTAGATGAACGTCAAAGTGATTTAGACCATGGGAGTTGTGTTAAACTCATGAAACCAGATTGCTGAAACCGGGATGGTCAGATTTCAGGGCAATGTGAAACGGCGTATTCTCGTCTGACTTAATGTGAAGGATAAAATGTAGAGTAGAACAATGAAACGTATTTGTCTTTAAAGCAATCCGGTAATATTGTTAGTTGTTGCTATCAGCTCTCAAGTTGGTAAGCAAATAAAAAGCTGTTGGAGGGAGGTGGCGGTGTGTTAGGAGGCGAAGGGGGGGGGCGGTTCTGTTTCTTGGAGATCAATGAGCTAATAAAACAAATCAATGGCATGAAACCACAGAAAAAAGTGAAGTCATTAATTTGCAGAGACAGGATGATCCCACCAACCACCATGCATTGATTAGAAATGAGGTCTGTGGAAAACCTTGAGGGGGTATCATATTAGTGGAGGGAAACAATGGGCAGGGCGGGGTGGCAGTGGTGGAGGTGGAGGTGGTGGTGGGGGTTCTTTTCTCTGAGGGCTTGCTTCTGAACTGATGCAGGAGAATAGGTTAACCAGTGGATCAATGGCCTCTTCGGAATAACTCCAAGAAGACACCGGCTGTGCGTTTCCCCTCTGAGGCTCTGTCAATGCAACGCCTGCAGGTGGGATGTTTTCTCCTTGCCTGTATGAGCATTGTCGTCGATGATTATGTTTCCTTCGTTCGAACTAAAGGTAGTCGAGCATGATTATGCTATTGAACGCAGCGCACACTACAAAGAGGTCTCTGAATAAGGTCAAAGGTGAGCGATAATGTTACTTTGGACATTACTCTGAGGCGGTGCATTCATAACTCAGCTGGAAGTCTAAGAACTGGTCACATAACCAGAGATTTCCCAGATCCATCGTCTCCACCTTGCTTCTTGAGCGCTATTCGTGTGTGCCTTGTACACAGGTGGTTGTAAATGAACAGTGTTTAAACCGCATATGGCTTCTCCGTTTGACCTCCGATGTCAGGAAAGCAGCCGAGCTGCAGCTCTTTGCATTGTTTTTCCCGTAGGTCGGGGTCTGTCTGATGTGCAGACACAGCATTGCTTTTCTGCAGCTGTTTGGCTGCAAGAGAGAAAAGAAAAGCAGGTGATGTGAGATTGACGACTTAAATACTTCATCAATCAATGCTGTGGCCAATGTGTTGTTTGGTGATTGGTGGAGAATTCAGGCAATCCATCTTTCCCACCAGCAACTGGCATTCAAGATTCTCCTCAGGTCCTCCATGTATTGCTTTTATTTCTTTATTTCCAGGGTTAACCTGGGCTGGAGATATTTATGCGAGGTGTGTATGTAGGATGGAGGGATACAGGGGTCCGCACAGTTCACCTGTTATTAGAGGCTACATGTAAGCTGTAGCAAAATGTGCAAGAAAAGCACTCAAGTGCTATTATGATCAAACATGCTAATGCTAGGAAACTTCAAGAATTTTTTTTAGACATTTATTCTGGCAAGCAAGTAAGGCTACAAATTCTAGCTGTAGCTTGAGATTTGGTTCTAGGAGATAATTTTGTAGAAGTACAAGATATCCATGTCTGGAGAAACAACATTTGTTACTCCAAAGTAACAAATGGAGGCTTTGGGAGACATTGTTTTCCAAAATTATTGCTTTATAATAGGAATGGACATTTATCATGAAAAATCTCTTTTCATGATAAGAATTATTATCATGAAAGCCTCCTATTAATGATATTTTAAAAAATCCTAAACTGTCATTTTTATTGGGGTTGTTATTTTTTACAATTTTCTTTGCTGTTTGTTCATTGAACAAATCAATAAATGTAAAAATATGGTTAAATCAGTGGTTTCCAAAGATTCTCCCTCTAAAGATTACAATAAATTCCCCCCCAAGAAAGAAAAAAGAATCAACTGGGCCCACACATCATTCAACCAGACATTAATCTATACACATATTTTGTTTTCAAACTCCACTGAAGTTTATTTCACACTTCAAGCTGCAACAAAACACACTACAAGCCATCTTTACAGTGAAACACTTTTGTGTAACTGTTTTTTTTTTTTTTTTCATCCATACTGCTTCCCGCACCTTTCGGGGGTGCGCCCCACACTTTGGGAACCTCTGGGTTAAATGCAGTTACTGTGAGGTGCTTACTGATATGAATCACGTTTCTTTATGTGCCTGGTGTCGCATAACGGAAGCGCATTAAAAATGAGAATGTTTGTCAAGAGTAATATTTGCTTTTGTTGTGCTGTCCAGTCGCAGTCATATAACAACCTCTAAAATAAGCTATAAATGGTCCTTATTGTCACGTTTATCTTTATTGCAGTCACTCCACAAAAAATTGTTAAAAATTGTGATAAAACCTTTAGTCCATATCGCCCAGCCCAACTTTGCCACCTACATAAAGCTTATTTTTCAATGCCTTCTTTTAATTTAATCTTTATTCAAGGGGGTTCACCTCCCTTTAACTGTTTTATGTTTTCTCATGTTTTAACCACCGGCTTTAATGGGATGATTTAGGGCTGCAAGAATAAGTCATTCAGTGCATGCCACACTGTTCAGATTTTTGATTATAAAAATGTTAAAACATACATGTGATTTTATTTCTGCTTCAGAATTTGTTACTTTGTGTTGGTGTATCCTAAAAAAGAAGGTCATGCCCTTAAACACATTTAGGTTATGCAATGATTCAAAGCATACCAGCAAGTCCACATCTAAGTGATGGATATATTTCCTTGGAGTGGCCTAGTCAAAGTCCTGAAGAAAATCCAACTAAAATGTAGTGGATTGACTTTAAAAAAACCAAAAAAAAAAAACCTCTATACCCAAATCGTCTTTAAAAACTGAAGTTTGTATTCCCTCAGCTTATTCTAGCATGATATGAACATTTGCTTAATGATTTGAATAGTGTAACAACAACAGGAATCAAAAACAGGAAATCTTTGAGAGGGCAAATACTTTTTGCATGACAAATGCTAATGAAAACATCATTTTATGCACAATTTAATCACATATAGCAGAAATATTTTTTTATAAAATACAATGTATTTGTTTTCGGATTCCATAATAAAATAACTATTTAAAATAACTATTTGGCTCTGTTTTGCTGTATCAATATCAGTGCTGGGTTAAGACAAACAGTCACAGCTAAATCTAACAACACCTTGTAAACATGGCGCACAGAGAGAGAGAACACACAGGGGAACGATACTGGAGGAAAGAAAAAAAAGAGATTGGAGTAGGAGTGGGTTGAAGAGGTGGCACCCCCCAACCCCCCATTTTGTGTGTAAACCTCCTGGATTTTGTCACTGAGCTGCGTTTTCATGCTAAGCTCTGAGCTTGAACCGAAATCCCCTCACTTATCCTCAAAATCCAAGATGAAATACTGTCAGATGTTCTGTGATCCGGGGAATTTGGTGGGGAGACTGACAAGGGCGAGAGCGGAGAGACATGAACGACTGAGGGTGAACGGCATGAACGTGTGTGTCGGTGCAGGTGGAGGGAGGAAGAACGGGGACGCAGGGAGGGGAAGGAGATTTGATGCAATGATTTGTCACAAGCGGAGTGATTGACTGGCATTACTTTCTATGCGCATTGACCAAGGACAACAAAAATAAATAAATAAAAAGGGGATTAACTACAATTCACTACACCTGACCTAACGAAATCTAAGAGAGTCATTTAAAGGGAAACTTATTTTTAAAATGAGGTTCTGTTAAGTGCTAAAGACATTCAATACCTTATATTCAGTACTGTAAGTTTCTCAACATCTTAAATGGGTTGGTCCCGGAGGGTAAAGCTCCATAATAAAGTGGACTTTTATACTTTTGAAACAACTCCAATCTGAAAACCAGCACAGTCATTTATCAAGAGGTGATTTTATTGTCACATTTGCTTTCGGAAGTTATTTACACAGAAGTTGTGACTTTTTTTCACATGAAAACTGAGATATAAGCGGTGAGCCACCAATGGTGGCATGTGAAACATGCTGGTAATGCAATATGTAAAGCACTTCTGGTCAGAGCTGCTGTCTGAAAAGTAAGGGTACAATATTATTTTTCTTTAACTTTTCAACAGCCATTCTGAATGAGAGTGCTTCACATCAGATCCTGGCGCATCCGACCTAATTTTCTGTTCCTGTGCTTTTTTTTTTTTTTTTTTTTGAAATCATCTAGCTATTGTTGAGTAAAGGCTACAAGTGAAACAAATACCTTAAAAATTATACATAACACAATGCTTGTCTTTAAATGTACACTTCACTTGCAATGACGGTAATAATAACTAGCTAATGCCAATAATTATCCTATTTAGAGTTCATTTTTAAGTACATTTTTAGAAAATCTTCGTTAATCTCTGTCCTTAATCATGGACACTAATGTGCCTACCTCTGCTTTACATGTTCCATTCTCAGTACGTGTTTCCCACAGGAAGATCATATGTGATGCACCGCCTCCAACCTCTAATTCCTGTGTAAATAACCACTGGCTTCTGTGTAAATAACCAGACATCGCTAACATGACTGTGGTTGAAAGGTTCATAAAATAGTTCCCGCACAAACTGGTGTGGCATTGTGAAAGATGGAGTTGTTGGCCTCATTCTCTGAGACCAACTAATATGAATTTAGATGCCAAGAAAGTTATCTACCACAGGGAAGATATTAGCTGCTTATAAACCTTTAACAAAACCTCATTTCAAAAATGCCGAACTATTTGTGTTGTATCAAAATTTGATTAGCAAAAACTGCACATGGCAACAAATAGTATCTGTATGTGTTCTATTCAAATGTTTTGGAAATAAAAAAGTGAAAATTTGCAAACAGGGGCTGGGGGGTTGTTCGTTCCTCATCTCTGAATAGCTCTAAGGCACAGGCAGGAAATGAAGTTGTGGCATTTTGTTTTGCATCAGTGCCCCTCTTTATTAGAGAGGAACAGAATCGGCATAGAATAATAATTGGAAAATAGTAACCTTGCTTTCATTATAATTAGCGAGATCACAGAATGCAATAATCCAATTATTTTACTTAAAAGCAAGTTTCCTCATCCATCCCTCCGCTCGGTGGCGCGCTGCAGGACGTGTGGGCCCCCGAACCTCACACGGACCTCATGTCGCCTCAAAATGGCAAACTCATGTCTCCCCTCCCTCTCTCTCTCTGCCCCCTCACATGTAAACACCAGCATGCTTGAGCGTGCTCAGATGGGCTGAACATACACACGAGCGTCGTTTAAAAAAAGGGCCGCCACGTAAACACACATGTGCGCGCAACCTCTGCGACATACAAATAATTGAGCGAGATTTGCTGGTACATTAAGTTTAATGTGTTTGACATGCGGGGGGGTGTGGGGGGGGGAGTGGGTGCGGCGAGGGGGTTGAAAGCATGATGTGGAGTGGCCGGGCAGCGGTGGCGTCTTGCTTCAATCAGGCCACTGCAGGGGCTTCGTTTTACTGCCTCGATGCAAAACGAAAGCCGTCAAAGATAATTAGCGCCGTTGCAAATGGATGCAGGTCATGGCTCTCAGCGGATTGGTCCTCGGAGGGGTCAGCAGGGGTCAAACCTCCAGTATGGAATGATATAAACAATCATCCACGGGCCATGAACCAATCAATCCCTTTTAACACTAGCCACTTCCTGGTTGGTTGGTTTTAAAGGTTAAAGGTCAGTATACAAAAAAAAAAGAAAAAAAAAGATGACTTAGCCAATAGGTTTAGGTAGAGGACTGCACATCCTTAATTATACGTTCTGCTTTCTGTAGGTGGGGGATCGATTTATTTACATCTATTTTCAGAAAGAATTAAAAATTATCCCTTTACTTTTCTTTAATTCTGTCTAATTTTAATACCTCAAAGTTTTGCATGATCGATGCTCAGTTAAGATTCTTCCGCAAAACACTACGATTTCAAAGGAGGAATTTTGATTCTACATAAACATTCTGTTTTCGTTGCTGTGTGTAAAAATAAGTGTGTGCTTTTATGCACACTGAATCAAACCACTTCAACATCAACAGAAAGTTTGGCAATTAGCTGTCCAGAAAGAAAGAAAGAAAAGAAGGGAGAAAGAAAGAAGGAAAGAAAGGACAAAAAGACAGAGAGAGAGAGAGTGGAGATGTGGAAGGAGAGAGAAGTGGAGGGTGGGAGATGGAAACCGACGCTTGAGGAATTGAATTACCGGAGCCTTTTCTCATTATCATTTAGCCGTCTTTTATGGCCCACCAGTAAGAGATGATGTTCCCATGACCCCCACGCAACACACAGACATATTATTCAACCCTGCCTCGATGAAATTCCTGCAAATAAAACCTTTGTGCTGGGCAACAGCTAATTATTTGACAGATTGGCCCCCTTCTGGCTCAAGTTACAGTGTGGAGTGGCCATGTTTTAGCACACTGCTCCCCTCTCGCCGCCCCCCTCCAACACACCACCAGCACTCACCCAATTTCCCCCTACCCTAGGCCAGAGAGGGGCCACTTTGAGAAAATCCCAGAGGGCCTCATTCTTTTCAGGAGATTATATATTTCACCCCCCACCCCCCCCACACACACACACACCTCCTTCCCCCCCTTCTCTTCCGAACTATCTATCCATCCAAAATCAGGGGAGCGTGTGACCGCGCGTGCATGCATGCGGGCGTGCGTGTGTGTATGCGCAGCAACTGGAGTCATTTCATAGGGTGTCTTTAAGCAGAAATATTTAATCTTCCCACGAAAATAAAGTTCGGCGGTGAAAGGAGAGTTCCAAAAAAGAAAACACACCAAACAAGGTCAAATATGTGTTTTGTTACTCTGTATTTACGGCGCTTTGAAGAGTTACTGCACCTATGAATCTAGCGTAGGTTTTGTAATTCCAAATTAGAGAGTGGGAAACATTAAGGGATTACAGTTTTGGGTGGGCATACGCGCTTGGCTTTGATTCAGTGCACTAATAACAAGAGTTTGTCATTAGTGCTCGGACATGGACCACCAAGATAAATGCCAACACATGTTTAAATTATCTGGAGAGTAATGGCATTTTCCTTCAGCCCTCTTTCCCTCCCTTGAAGATCCCCCCGTTGACTCGACGACGCTGACATTTTCAGTTATCAGCGCAGGTTTAATCTGTTGCTTATTTAGTACCCATGGGGATTGTATAATTCAAGATGCTAGGAGAGGTTACGCAACCACCAGACACCCACGCACACACATGAAAAACTGAACAATAAAACCAAATGAGTTATTTCTGTAGTTAGAAATTTCTTTTTGTTTGGACTGAAGTTGCGTAGTTTTAACTGAACACTGGGTCAGAGGTTGGGACCTCAGACTAGAAGGAGTCTCATCATTTTTCACAGGCGGCCATTTTGTAACACAATGACCTGATCGAACGTCATTGAATTTTTTCTATAAGAATAAATAGAAGATCATTTGACAGTAAAATAATGCTGTGTAATAATGGGCGTTACCCAATGAGCAAGCAACCCGATTTTAATGTTTGAAGCTCCATGTAGGCCTAATTTAGGCAAGAGTCAAAGAGATCTCCATTTGTTGCTCTCATTTAGATACTTTTATTTCTAAGCTTAGACGAAGCCAATCTGCCTGTTCTCTCACATATCTAAGCTCAAACTGAATTTTTTTAAAATTGTGACGTCTGGCTAAAACAAACCCAAACAAACAAGCCTAGACTGAAACTCAAAGACGACTTTACCTGATTTAGTATTTTGAACAAAATTTGCAAAACTTTCATTTGTGATGTTGATGTATCAATGTCTTTTTCTGTGGAGAAAATATTGGTATGTGTGAGAAGATATTTGCTAATTTAGGCTGTATCGATAGATGAAAACAAACATGAAAACAAATATTTTAATGAAAAAAATTAAAAAAATTATATCGAGATGAACAGCCAGGTCCTTTGTCAAGATCATCATGAATTAAGTTCGGTTTGTTTCCGTCATAAAAAATGTCAGTCTTACAGAATCTCTGTGACCGTCCGAATCAGACTAGGAACAAGGTTTAAATGCATTTTTTGTTTATTAAATATATAATAGTATTAAAAACAATGAATTATAGATGTAAATAGTTGTGGATTATGTGTTATTTGCACAGAGAAATGACTATCAAATTGAATGGGCAGCTCTTTCCACCCATAAGATCTTTATATCTGTTGGTGGGAGGAGTCAAAACTACTGTTATGCTGAGCTAACTCATAACTATTTAAAGTAATAACCAGTTACACCCAGCTTTAAATTAAACTTAACATCTATTATAACTTGGATGCAACTCTTCCAGGTACTACTTGTTGCTTTAACATTAGACTGGGTCAAACATGTTTCATTCGGTCAGGTTATCGATGATCAGACTTTATTTGATAACCAAACAACTCAAATTAGCTCATAGTAGCTTTAAATAATACAAAGGAAATGCATATGAGGAAATAGATTTTAACTAATGTGCACTCAGTGCAGGAAAATAGGTCTTAATCTTGTCAAAAATATTACTAAATCAATACTTTTCTATTTATTTAATACATTAAACTCAGATTTTAGCGGACGTATAAACTGCTCGTCACTACATTTTTTAAAGAACGATTATGTTTTGCTTCTTCATAGTACTCACAATAGGGTAGATGTGAAACAAAAGCCTGATGATTTTCTTATAACGGCACTATTCGTTTGTAAAAACCATGACACTTTTGGCGGCAGCCAAGAGAACTAAAACAGGGAAGCATCGCCACTGTTTGAGGTCTCTCTACTACCAGGCTTCTAAAAATATGTATTTCTGGAGGTAAATAAGGAAATGATTTAATAGAATGAAACAAGAAAAAAAATGGAAGTTGGATTTGGGTTTATTTGAAAGGTTTGAGGACAGAGTTTCATGTAGAACATAAACTTTACAAGAGACAGTTTCCCTAGAGAAACTCAGATGTGATCTGATGTTGAAAGAACGAGTGAATACAGTCTGGGCAGGTGCTGGTGTGAGGCTTTCATTTTGCGATTTCATGATATTCCATGATTTACACACAAAAAAAAAGATTAGCATGTGTAGCATTGCTAGCTTGTTTGACCTTTCAACTGTGCAGAGATCTTCCAATTGCTGAAACTGTGTAACATGGATTATTACAGCACTAGCTAATATTGTATGGCTTTTGTTTAGCTTATCCTTTTGCCGTGCAATTCATAGAACATTCTGTACCTTTACATTGACACTTTGCTTTACACAAACCATTTTGTACCCATGTCCAATTACATAGCACTTTATTTTCTGTTAAGTGTTTTCATAAATTATGTTAAATGATCATAAAAAATAACGCAAGTCTCACAATTAATTTCATCCAATAGTATTTTATGGTCTAATAATTTTATATTACACCTTGTTCCCACTTATTTTTGTTCTGATCCCCTCTTAGGGCGAGATTACTTAAATTAAACACCCCATTCAGCAGACCTTTTTCACGATTTAGTAATCAATTGAAGGCCTGTCACTCCATTTGTAACAAAAACTAAAATCAGTGTGACATGTCCAACAATAGATGGCACCATTTTGGGCCAGAAAAAGGTGGCAATAGGACCAAAGATGCAAAACAACCAGCACACCATAAACAAAAATATCAACGCCCATAATGTAGTCAAGCATGCTACTTGTGCATACCATCATTCCTTGTCTTTCTGTCCTTTAAAGTAACGCCCTAGAGAAAGCCGCTGTTAGCTAGCTAATTATCTGGGCTAACTGCAAGCTACAAAGTTGAAACATTTTCTCCCTCCACACTCTCAGCTTCCGCCAATTGGTGTCATTACTTTCTTGCTGGGGATCCTGTTGTGGGCCCGGGATGCCTGTCTGCTGTGTTCGCCTGGCATGAACCCAAGCGAGAGGAGCCTGGAGTATTCATTGCTCAACCCGGGTGAAGGTCACAGAGTCCAGCCTTCTCGCTCTTCTTCTCCCCAGCGAGTAAACATATGGTCACGGAGCACCTTGAACATGTTTGGGTGACCAGGAACTACTTAGCCCGAGTGGCTGCAGCAAAGGGAGAGGGGTATTAAAGGAGTTTTTGAGGCCGGCCTGCTAAAGAGACAACGTGGAGAAGAAGGGAAATGGGGAGCTAGCAAACGCCTCTCCAACAAAAACAATTTGCTCGTTTAAACTCAAGTGAAGTCATTCTCTTTGAGAACGACGCGGAACTCCTTAGACTCCATCACTCGTCTCCCTTTCTTTTTGTTGTCCGGGCCGATATAAGATCATAAGGCGTAATATCATTGCCCTGTTTTTTTTTTTTTTTTTTTTTGTGTGTGTTTTTGAAACAGCCAAACCTCGTCTAATTGCTTCCACGTTTCCTCAGTGTTAAGCTCATTAGTGGGTGACCTAAAGGCATGTATGAAAAGACAGCACCCCCACCCCTCCTTCCAAAAAAAAAAAACAAAAAAACAAACAAACAAAAAAAAACCTTGGATAATGGATGCTTGCTGTTTTGAGACTGTAAAAATAAACAGGTCTGCGGTTTATATAATGAATATCAGTCTAGAGTGCGAGTTTATCACAATCTCCCAGCTAATAACCCGCGCTGTGCACTACGCACTCGCACACTCGTATAAATACAGTGCGAGTGTGTGAGCAATGCCTCTGGTCAAGCCCGTGTGTCATGGCATGTGTGTGTGCGTGTGTGTGTGTATTTATCTCCGGGCTGGCCGAGGCCGAGGAAGCGGCAGGGGAGTGTTGAAGATGTTGAATCGCTATCAGACTTTGTGAATGAAGGGAAGGTGGGGTGTGTTAGTGATGGCAGGGAGGAGGTGGGAGCGGAGGGGTCAGCGTGTCTGTGGTGCCTGAACGTCCGGCCCAGGTGGCGGCTGGAGGACCGACTTCATTAGGCCTGAAGAGGAAACAAAGGAAGATGCATCGTAAAAAAGTGCCATCCCTCATCTGCGAGGCCACCGCCTGACACATTAGGAATCTGTATGCTCAATTAACCACTGGCAGGCTCATTTTTCCTCCCTCCCTCTCTCCTTCTTTCCCTCTCCCTCTCTGCCCCTCGCTCCCGATCAAACAGAGCAAGCGAGAGCGATCACGCCGGACCGAAACGAGACTTTTATCCGCAGGCGTGTTTATGAAGCGTGCTCATATTTTAGCGCCGCACGGTTCGTCGTTCAAAACCTCACGGCCGCATTTCGTGGGTGAAAGCGGAAATTGTCATTTCCTGTGACTAAGCATATTTTATTTGCTGCTATAATAAAAAAAAAAGAAAGAAAAAAAAAATCAATTTTAATTTCCATATGAATTCCACAACGACCTCCGTCTTTTGTTTCAGGGGGAAGATGGAAATCGGACGTCCGTGAGGAGGAGAAATTGCATGCCAACAGCACGTCGTTGGTGGAGTCCAGTTTTTATTTTTATTTTTAATGGGAGGCCTGTTTTAAGGAGCTCTGTTTCGTCCTCATGTGGTAGGCAATCTACTTAGGACGGCTTTAATTTCTGTACTCCAAACACGACACACAAGAGTAACACAGGGAAAACTATTCCTAGCAGGTTTACATTTGTATTAACCTCAAAGAAAGAAAGAAACTTAAAATAAATGTTTTCTCTGAAAAAAAAAAAACACTTTTTTTTTTTTTACCTAGCCAACAGTGAGACTCTCAATTCTTACAAAAATAAATATAGCCGAGTTAGATGCTTTAAACTTATGCTGTTTTTTCTGTTGATCAGGACAGAACTTTCTAATAGTGATCTTTGACTTTGGCTGAAACAATGAAGGCCCATTTCTCTTTGCTTGCATTCAAAATGTGAGAAACAACAGAACATCTGCCCTTGAAGTAAGGCAGATGTGTTTGAGTAAATCAGCCAAACATTAGCCGTGTACTGTCAGAGCAAAAGCTAACGGCTTCAAAACAACTGGAACTGCAATGAATATGGCAGAACAAGGACTCAAGTTTATCCTTGTTAAAGTAAGCAAGATAGCAACTGAAGAAATGAAATATGAGCCTTATGGTTTCACTTGTAACATGTGAAATATTATGTTAAAAAAGTGGACGCTTAAGATTTGTGTATTGATTTGTAAGCCTATATTAGAATTCAAGTGAAGTCTGTTTGCACAGAATTTCAGCAACATGTCAGTTTAAAGTTCATTGCACCATACAAACATAATACAGCAGCCAATTATGGAACAAGCAAGAAAACAAGCAAGAAACATTGTGTTTTGTCAAATGCCATCAAAATCATCAAGCACATATACATCTAATGTGTTTATTATTGTTTCAGTTATTAATCAAAAGAAAGCTAAACAGATGGAGGTTTTTTGCCTGGATTTGACTCAGTGTTCCAGCAGTTTTGCAGTTTTCTGGAAGCGTGTTAAATCTGCTGCATATACAGCTCTGGACAAAAAAAAAGAGACCACTGTGTTGAACCCCGTTGAAAACCTCCCGGTTATTCCACCAAATATTGATTTCTGAACTTTTCCTGAGCTAAAACATTAATATTGTTGTTTCTAAATGAATATGAACTTGTTTTCTTTGCATTATTTGAGGTCTGAGAGCGCTGCATCATTTTTATTATTTTGAACATTTCTCAATTCCTGCAAATAAATCTGAACTTTTTGCTTGGAATTTTAGAGACATGTTGTCAAAGAACAATATTCACTTTACCCAACACATACATATAGAGAGTAAAATCAGAGAAACTGATCATTTTAAGTGGTCTCTTAATTTTTTCCAGAGCTGCATGTTTGCTTGTTTTTTTTTAAAACTTACTTCCCAGCATTTACATGAGCACAAGTCTTCAGCAGTTTTGCTTCTGTCAAACCTGCCTTCTCTGTATAATTTGTTCTGTTAAATACGTTTGCATTTTTTTGTAACAAATCTGTGTTGTTGCACATGTGAGCATGTGTTCAGGAGGAAGTATCAAACATACATCCTGTTACACCTCAGTGAAACTGAATAGCAATTAAAGAGTCTTCATCGTCCAATGAACCTATTGTGTTAAAGGGGGAAAAAAAAGATAAATGTTACCTGGCTGAGGACGCTCTTGTGTGTGTGTGTGTGTGTGTGTGGGGTCTGTCACCGTGATACGCATCAGCCTTTGATTAACGAGTTGAGATGAACAGTCTTTAAAATTCACAGAGGTCATGACTTAGGAGGCATCCATATGACACTTCACTGCACTTCACAAGACCAAGAGTATTTTTTCCCCTCATCTGACCCATTATACATCTCTCTCTCTCTTTCTCTCTCCCTCATGTTGCCTTTTTCTGCCTCTCTTTTAAAGGTCTGACCCAGGGATGAAAAATGGCGCGCAGCTGGCTGAGTACTTCCTTCCCCTTGTTGGGGTCAGCAGTTCACCATGCTGATAGAGACCCTCACACCTTCTTTATTATGAGCTCCTCTAGACTCAGACAAGTTGTTATTCTGCATCACTGGACAGCCGTCAGCACTGCCTTTGTCTAGGTTATCTCTGATTACATGACTTCATCTTTGCATGAAGATGAGACTAAGAAAACCTTTGCAACACCTTTTCTTTTTCGAATTAACGATGCTGTTAACCTTAGCTCCATCAGAAAGATTTTGTTATTCAGGGAATAAATATTTACTTGAAATCTGAACAAGAACAGGGACATCTAGATGTGTGCATTTAAGAAACAGAGCAACATTTGCTTTATCGATTTGTTTCTCCCCATCAAAGGAAACTTAACATTAATTTTCTTACCCAGAAAGCTTTGAGTTGTAGATGGGAGTTGTAGTCAAAGTTGAAAATGGTTGCCAATTTTGACTTAGTTGGCAACCGTTTCCAACTAAATGGTTTAACCCTTTTAAAACAGTTTCCAACCAGTATCTAGACATCTTCTCCATGTGTCCAAGTGATTTGTGGAGGCAAAAAAATAAATTGAGGTCAGTGTTGTCCCACCTGTATTATACCTGCCAAGTTAGCCAGTCCAGGTTTAAATTATTTAAGCAAAATTAAGTCATAATATGTTTCCAATTTCAGTTCTGTGTTATGAATACAATGAAAAAAGTTTTTCATTCAATTGTCTTTTGAAATTGGCCAAACCAGCATGTTCTAAGCCTTTTTTTTGGAAATTCTTTACTTATTTTTGACACGTTATAAAGACACCAGTAGACGTCCAACATCAGGTTTCAAGATGCCGTTGCATGTCAAAGTTATATTGGCAAAGGACATTCCATATATTGTAAATATTTGCTAGTCATCATTCACAGATAGATGAAACTGAGTGACATTCAACTCTTAATCTTTAGTGTTTTGCACGATATCAGACCATCTGCAGCTGTAACAACTTCAAATCTTCTGTTAAGGCCTTCTATAATTTTTAGAAGTGTGTATTTGTTTGATTTGTTTCGAACAATTATCCACAAGTGCTTGCAGTCTCCCCTAATTCATTCCAAATCATGATCTTTTTGGTTGAGGTCAAGACTGTCTGGTTCTTCCACACCAAACTCGCTCATCCGTGTCTTTGTGGATCTTTGTTTTTGTACTGGTGCGCAGTCTCTTCCTGTTCAAACATGACAGCGCACCAGTTCAGAAAGCAAGATCCATGAAATTGTCATATTTGCCATGCTGAAGCAATAAGAGTTGGTTTCACTGAAAAGTTGCACCTCAGAATCCACTAAGACTCACCAAGACTGTGACTTCATGGCTTAGTTGACAAATCCTTTCCACTTCCCTATGACACCACTAAAGGCTGACTACGGAACGATTAGTAGGCAGGAAATTTCACAGCTGGACTGGCTGCTTAGGTGGCATTTCATCACAATACACCGGGCTGTATAAATATTCTTGTAGGATTAGAATGGTGATAATAAAGGTGTCCAAAGTTTGGAGTTTCTTGTGGTAGACTGCAGTCCTTCCACTGTTCACCGGTAAATAAGGTTCATGTGTGTCAGAGTCTGAATTTGTAAAATAAAAACCACAACCTCAACTTGAATAATATTTTCCAGCAAGGACTTTATCACCAGACTTACTTGCAAAACATGGTGGAAAAAGTAAGTGAAACTTTAGTTTTGGTATGTTCCTGCAGGTGTATTATGATTATGAATGCACAGTATTAGGTTTTTGGTCGATATCCGATATGTCGATTTACCGGCTCATTTGGCCGATAACTGATACCAAATTTTTTCCTATATTTACTGATACTATATGGCTTTCTCTACTGTGGAAGGGGATTAAAAATGATGCAACGCTTTCAACTTGCATTATGTTTAGTGTCAAATTTATTCATGACATTTGAAGTTGTGCTGTGCTGCAGGCATCATTGTCACTGGTTTGTCATATAAAAACAACACATTTTATATCGATGAGTTATTTTGACTGAATGGCCGATGTCCGATATTTAATTTTGCAGCCAATATTGACTGATACCGATACCATGCCGATAATATTGTGCATTTATGATATACACGTCTACACAAAAATTATCTTGATTTTAAATTAATTTAGACACATTTTAATCCAGAAAAGGTTCAGTTGGTACGGAAATATTTAGAACCTATAAATACTTCTGTAATGAAGTACTTTTCTTTTTGCTAAATACTTATTCTCTTAAGGTGGCAAGGAAAGAGGGGCAAATCCAAGTTTACCAAGAATTGTTTTGGGTGATCGAACACATTTTCCTTTTCCTGATTTTATCACTTAGTTGTATCTTTTCAACATAAGGAAAGTTGCTTACAAACTAATTCATTAATTTTGAATTAATGTTCAAAATTTTACATAGTCAACTTTTGGATAACTTTTGAATCATTTGTCAACCTGACAAATGATTCAGAATTACACTTAACACACTTAACATGGGTCCTGACTATGCAATGGTAGGCAATGTGTTGACAATAAAGACCGACTGCCCTTGCTAGTTTTGGTCCGACACACTGTTAATCGACATTTCTAGGACGAGATTAATTAAAGCTTCTGCTTTATAAACCCGTTGCTGTCCCCTGTGTTGGCTGTGTCGAGCAGAATGAATTGACAACAGAGGGCCTAAGTGGTCAAATTTTAAGTGGACTCAAAAAAAAAAAAAAAGGTGCTAATCATAATGCTGAGCTGGCCTTGTTGAACAACTAATTACCTCCATTATGAAGATGTAGAGGCCTGTTTGGAAGTGTGTAGATGTGAGTCTATGCGCAAGCCAGCCTGCTCCGATTAAGAGGGGGGGATTAGCCGTCCATCCTGAGGAAAGGAGGCAACTCGGGGGTACGGGGATAGAAGAAGAGGGAGGGAAGAGGAGAGCGTCCCCCCCTCCTGGAGACGAGCCCTGACCTTCTCATTTCATCCTCATTAGTATCTCATGTCAACAGAGCAGCCACTCCTTAATCATCTGCTATCATCCCAGACCTGCACACACATGTATACACATCCCCACATACACACACACACAAAGAAACAGACAAACAGAAAGTTGTCCTTATAGTTACTTTTAGACGCAGGAACTGAAAGGTCCCACATGGGGTGTTATCCAGTCTGAAAACTGTAAGTGTTTTCAAAGTCCTGCCTCTGTCAAGACTAACTTTTAATTTATTATGTTTATATTTTATCTTGTTTATCATCGCGTTGCACAGAAACGTGTGCATTACACTAGGGGATGTGGCAGCGGACAGCGGGGTCCAGCGGCATGGCACAGAGCGACCCTGTCTGTCTGTCTGCCTCGGCCCCGGTGCCACGGAGGGCCCCATCAGGGTCGAGGGGGGGGCGAGAGCTAGGGGTGCCAGCACAAATGAGCTCCATTCATTTCCCCACTTCAGCATATGGTGGCCCATTGTCCTCGGCCACAGAGGCAGAAATGATGCAATTTGTTGGCATGTCCTGTCATTTTCACAAACTGTCCAACCCACAGAGGCCCCGGCCAGCAGAAGACAAGCAAGGGCAGCTTGTTGTTTTACACAATACACACACACGCAAACAGGGGTGTGTGTGTGTGTGCGTGTGTGTCCTAATTTCAATCCAAAGATAAAAGCAACAGCACAAAAACACGACAGACACATGTAGTGATTAGTAGAAATATTTCTTATTTTTACTAGAAAATACATGTAAAAAACAAACAAAAAAACAAAATTGGTCAGTTTTAAGCTTCCACATGTGTGTCAATCCTTGTTGTTCTCCGTGTCCCAACAATAGCTGATCCTTATTTACCGAATGAACTCTAATCTGATCCAAGACACAATAGCCTCGATATTTGTTTCACGGTAAGCAGATGAGCTTCGATAAACCAGCTCGAGTTCAAAAACAAGGAAATATTCACCAATGAAATTAAAGTTAAAAAGTGAAACAGCAGGTCTATGAGTAAGAGTGAACCGGGGCAGCTCCACTGTGGCCTGTTCCTGGTTTCACTATGCCAGGCATGAAGCTGCTGTCAGACAGAAGAGGGGAAGGAGTCTCATTCAACTTCCTCAAAAAATGTGAACTTTTGACACAACGCCCATAATACCGAGCGAGCAGCAGCAGTAAAACAGAAAGAAGAGTCTAGACATGCCTACATTTAGCTCAGACAGAGGAAAACATATGATCGCACACTCATGCACCAAAAATGATACCAGTTTATCAGATGGACAGGGTCAAATGTCGCTACCTCATCCTGACATTTGTGAGTAAGTGTGTGTAAGAATGGTGCATCCCAGTGGTGCCAGCCTTCTCTGGCTTTATGGGTTGAAGGATGTTTTTCTTATTGTTTGCTCTGCGTGTAACTCGCTCCAGAGGGCCAGATTCATGACTTTTACTTGACCGGGCTGATTCCTTTTATTTTTATTCTTTTGATTTTAGGTAAACCAACAAAACCCTGGGTGTGTACTCTTATAGTGCTTTGTAAAAACATTCATACCACTTACACTTTGTTGCAGTTTTTCCATGTTATTGCATAAGAATTCTACGTTGGAGATATTCATATATATAATATCATATAGTAGCACCCAACTCTGCTTTTCGATTGAACTTACTCCCTTATTTGGAATAGTGGGTAGACAAAAGACAACAATGGATCTGGTTAGATTGTATTTGCTAGAACTAACTTTCTATCTCATCCCACAGTGATCAATTTTAATTGTCTCCATAGTGAATTAGACTGATATGTCTTCTTTCTACTTTTACACTGACACCAGTCAATTCTATGTCTTATTCATATTACTAAAATCAATCAATGACATAAAGGCCTCAGTGGCTTATTCAGATTGGACTGAGAAGATCATACTACTTATCTTTAAGTTTGTATTTGAACCTTTTATTTTCTTTACTCTAAACTAGTGGTATCTAAAATTGTTGCAGTGCAGGTAAAAAATGTCCAAGTTAGAGGCACAATGAAAAATGCAAAATGATAGTAGTGCAAACTCTTTTTTCTCTTAAATCCCCATCAGTAAATTAAATATCCAGCAGCTTAATGAAACCAAGAGCAGAAATGAAAAAAAAAAAAAAAAACAGTTAAAAGGGGACTTTCAGACGTTAGCCTTGAAGGGGCCGTGTTACCGTGTTATGTATTTGGGATACATAGTTCCATTTCACAGCACAATGGGACATAGCACACGTAATTGTGCTATGTTCAATTGTTGTGAAAATGCTGTATTTAAATAACTTAAAATTATATTTTTATTTCCCATCTGATGCCTTGAAATTAGCTTCTGCCTCTTTAAGAAGCTTCTAAACTTTCCGGCACTGCCTTCAAGTCATCATCACAACGGCGCTTCTCCATGATGTCATTTACAACCGCTCTGCGATAAGCTCTAAAGACTCACAGTTCCACCAGGTGTTTTTTTTCTAGTGCTGCTAGTTTGAAGGAGCAAAGTGAGGGAGGATTCCTCAAACATGCAGCTACACCAGCTACACTTTGGGTATGATTTTGATGAAGGAGTAACATTAAAACATGACAAAGGTCAAAAAAGTTGATTTTGCATTTCCACCATACTCTTTGGCCAGTTGGTTAAAATGGGTTTTATTTGTGGATATTAGAGTACAGGAGACTGAATGCAAATGATTAGAATTGTGCAGTACCTACTATCAAACATTCATGATAAATCACAAACAACAAATCTAAAGCGATAAATACTTTTTCAAGTTTTCCTGAACTCGAAACTTCCAAATACTTAAGATTTTAGCCCAAGTGACATAATTCACTTTTGTTTATATGTCACATTTAATAGATGCCCATACTGTCAGATAATCCATCTTTGTCCCCCCACACAAACATTTAACCAGGCTAGCTGTGGCTCTTGTAATTCCCAAATCATACATCCCTGACCTCAATCCTGGCCACACTTCTCTCCGGTTTCCTCGTCCTCATCCCCCCTCTGTTCTTTCATCCAGTGGCAACCACGATCCCTCTTCATTCCTACCCTTAACCCCATTTGTACTCTCCACCCCCGCCTTGTCCTCCAAACCTGTCAGGGACCGGCTTCCCATGTCCATCACCGGGTGATGGATGAGGTGGAAGGTCATCACCCCACTCTCCAGAGTTTGACGATCCCATCAGCCGTCCAGACACCTCCAAATCATAGGGAAGCGTGTTATGGAAATTATACACTCTGGAAAAACAACCAGGAAAATGTTGCCTTTGCGTCGCCACTGGCTATAGTAAATATAGGGAGTCGTCACTGGTGACAGAAAGAAAATATTTACAGAGAGAAATATTTAAAATGGATCTGACTACATACCTTGGCTGTACGCTGGTATGGGTTTGCTATGTTTGGCAAGTCATTCTGCATTGTTTTGCCCACAAGAACAACCTTCGATACAAAATATAATACTTAATACAACAGTTAGATTACCATTGATTTGCATTACGATTGTCTGTAGACATTAGTGATGTAGCAAGAGGAGCAGTTGTCTTGTTGACTAGTTTTACATACCATACCATCCAAAATTAACCATACTTCTAGAACCTTCTGACATTATAAAATAGATAAATGCATGTACATATAATATAAAAATTGTGGCATAAAAATTTCTACACATCTCTGAAACTTTATAAATTTTATCTTTTAGTTCAGTGAAAGATGTCTCAGTCAATTTTACACGTCTAAAGACTAAAATTTCTACCTATTTTTGTTTGTGAAATATCTCATAAATAATCAGAGTGTCTTTACAGAGCATAATTCAAGTCTTGCCACCGACTCTTAATTGGATTTTGGTCTAATCTTCAGTCAATTCAAGCCATCTCATTATGCGATCTGCAAGTATTTATCAAAACTCGTGGTCAATGAAAAGGTCCCAGTACAGGAAGGGGGGGTTGAAGTCGACCCACCAATAATACACCTCTTAACGGGAGATAGCTGTAAACTATCTGAAACCATTATGAGTTATAAGGGGTAATGTGCAAGTACGGCATGAGTGTGACGTAGTACAAAGCAAAGACAGAAGTTGTAGTCACACAGTTGGGTGAGAATAGAACAGATTGCATCGTCCTACAGTGTCTGTCAGACCTAAGAAACAAGTTGATGAGGAGAATCTGATGTAAGAAATATTCTGACAATGTCACATAACTTTACTTTATTTAAAGTAAATGTACTTGGACAGCACTTCTGCATGAGGATAGTGATGCAGAGTTTAGCATATGTCTTACACTGAATGCTGCAAGTTGTAGTCCAGATATCATTGGGTTGAGCAAGTCCGTCTGTATGATTTGAAAGTACAAAGTGATCTGTAATCAGGGGTTTGGCAATGTATGTTAATGGCAAAGTTGTTATCTGTTATCATGGACTTTCAAACAATCCACTCTAACACAAATGTTCTTCGATCTAATCTCATGGTTGGTACCACCGTGCTATAGGTTTGTAAGTCTAGTAGAAATCTACTATCAATTATTTCCAACTCAGATTTTACGTCTATCAACCAAAAAGATGAGTTATTTGTTTCATCAAAAAGTTTGAGAACTCCTTGGTTAAACTGCAGTGGATGACAGCGAAACAGGAACAAACACCGGTGGTCACATATGAGGCTCTGCATTTACCTCTGAAGTCGGAACTTGGATTCGGAATGACATCGGTGGGTACCTTCAACCATGTGTGTGAAAGATTTGATTATAAAAGTATTTAGAAAAAACAAATTGTTTTTTAGTTGGCTCAAAATCAAAGTTTTAAATGTAAAAAGAGGATTCTGTAGGCCTTGTGTTTCAAAACTTACAAAATGTATAAAATATCCCTTTCCAGGAATACTGTCTGAAGAACTATGTATTCCATTCAACCAAAGCTGTGTAAGTGACAAGACGGGCGCTTCAGTTGGTGAGAAATGCAGAAAAGTCTGTCCTCAGTTTTCCAGCAAAGGAGAACATGTCAGCCAAAGCAGGCAGGATTTTGTCCCACTCTTATCAATCTGTCAAGACAAGATTGATATCTCAGAAACACGCAAGAAAAATAAACAATACACAACAGTGTCAAGCTTCGCCACTGGCAGGAGCATAGATCAATGTTATTTCCCGCTTTTGCAAAAATACCTAATTCCCCTTATTTAATCAAGCGTCTCCTCGCTCTGGACGCTCCGGCTGATTTATTACACCCGCCGTCTTTATGAGTACCTGCTTCATTTTCCTGTCTATGCTGTGACATCTAAAGTGATAGGAGTTTTATGCTTTTGATAACAATATGAGTTTCGTTTTTGGCCCGGAATTCATGGCCGTGTCAGCAGCCGATAAATAACAACCACAGCGAGGTGAAAACATTCACGGGCTTCCGAGACAAAACATCCACCCAGTGGGATTTATCTAGAGATGGAAGTAGGGAAGACGGAGCTCAAAGTGGGAAGGGAGACATGGCACAAGATGGGAGGGGAAAAACGCCACAATCACAGCTAAAGGTCATGCAGACAGCATGTGGAGTGCGATGTGTTCTAGATTTGTCTCTTCGGGATTTGTAACTAGACTGGGATCGTAATATCTCTAACACTGAACATAAATAAAATGATTTGCTACAAGTGTAAACAAAAAAATAAAAATAAAAAATAACCGCCATCTAAAAAAAAAAATCTACATTGCCCTTTTTTTTCAAAACATGTAGGTGAACTACATTGACCTTTAAAGGGTACTGGTGATCTACAAACACTGGAAAACATGACTCCTAATGCTAGTTTATATTAAATACACACAGAGAATTAAACAGAGAAAATGTGATGCTGTATTCCATGTAAACTAGAGCTGTCCAAAACCAAAATTAGTTTCTGTGGTATTGTTAAGATGGTTTCCACTGTGCGTATAATGCATATTAAGGTACACCTCTGGGAAAAGTTAAGAGACCACTTAAAATGATCAGTTTCTCTGACTTTTTGTAGGTATATGTTTGACTAAAACGAACATTGTCTTTTTATTCTAAGAACTACTGACAATATGTCTCTGAAGTTCCAAGCAAATATTTAGTATTTGCAGAAAATGAGAAATGGTCAAAATAACTAAAATGACGTGGTGCTTTCAGACCTCTAATAATGCAAAGAAAACAAGTTCATATTCATTTAGAAACATCAATACTAATGTTTTAACTCAGGAAGAGTTTAGAAATCTATATTTGGTGGAATAACCAGGAGGTTTTCAATGGGGTTCCATGCAGTGGTCTCAAGTTTTTTTCCAGAGCTGTGTGCCTGGTGGCTGAATTATTAAAATAGACGTTTTTAGAGGAGGTCTCAAGTAGTCATGGATTTTAGCCATTTGTGGGGACTTAACCCTTGTGAAAACCGGGATCCATTGTAAACTGTGAGAAGATGTGTATATTTAAATGTCTTCTGACCTGTAGATTTGGTTAACAATTGGATTTGTTACAGTTTATCAAATTAGCTAATCAAACTTAACTTCTAGTGCCTTTTTCTAGTCTAGCGCTCATAGTCATACAGTGCAACTGTAATCGTATGGTGCCTCCATCCTGAAACTTTTGGCTGCGTTCCTGCTCCCACACACCTGAATCGAATGAGAACTTAATGACCAGGCCTTTGTAGAACTTACTCACATGCCAGGGAAGTTATTCAGCCTTTTGTTTCAAGTGTGTTGGAGAAGGTATGCACCCAGACGTAGCAGGATAGTTCTCAAGGATGATATAAGCCCTTTTCTGAGTCTTTATAGGGATAAATCCTATGGGCTGTAACAGCCAAATTTAAAAATTTTTGTGGTTAAATCAGGACTGAGGAAACTTGAATAGCCACTAAAAGATGCCCACAGAAGTCATATCTTGAGAGTAGATGGTTTTAGTCAGGCTCACTGCTCAGATAGTGAGGTCGTGATCATGCCACTTACAGCTTGAAAACTGTAGCTTTACCTTTACAATAGGTGGCGCTCCTTAGTTTTCGCACCATAACTGTGCTTCTGTTTGCCTGATTACAAATGATGCAGCCTGTTTTAAGTTAATCCGACCCAACATGCATGGATAAAGTCAATCATTTTCTTATGAAGTACATAATAATCATTCACATATTACAAACAAGGTCAGTTTCTGCCATCCCAAAAAAGGCAACTGCAACTTCAAATGCTCTGAAGGCATGAGACAAACCAAAACATTCAAAATGACCATACTGACCATACTGTGTGGTTCGAACTCGCTTGTTCCACCTTCTTTGGAACATACTTCCCATTATCACTTGCTGTAGCAAAGTGTGAGAAAGTGACGCTCCCAAGCTTCTCATAAGCATTATGAATAAATTACCTTGCGAGTCAAGATCGAAGGCTTGAGATTTATATCAACACTTTCCACATTCCCTCAACACGTTGTCCGTTTCTCTGTTGTTGCCAAACACCTGCTGGTCACCAAGGCAATGACATTAAGCTGAGATAGCTCTTTGCGTGTGATGAAGTCTAACAAAGATGACGCACTGTACCCATGACTATGTCTCAGGAATACAGAGTAAAATGTCAGGCATTTCAAAAGAGAGTGGCCATAAAGCGTGGTTATGGAGACTATAACGAATCATTGCCCAGAGCCAAAGGTCTCTTTGTTCTTGGCCCCGTCTGCTCACTAACTAAGAGAATATTATTGGTCTTACTGAAAGAAAGAGGGGAGAGTGTGTTGTGTTGATTGTGCATCGCTACTTGAGTCCTGTGTGTGTTTGGCACAGGGGCCTCAAAAAGAGTGGCAACGAAAACAAAAGGCAGGGTTAGCACAAGTGCTTGGTGGTATAGGGCCTTGAACTGGCGCGGGCTCTTGGCATGGAGACAATGCATGTTGGGACGGCTGTGTCCAACGGGGACAGAAGCTGCTTGGAGCCGCATCAGCATCTCAGTGGGGCCACAGAAGGAAGAAGAGAGGGAAACATGATCAGAAGCAGAGGGGAAAATTGAGACAGATTTTCTTGCAGGTGTTGAGATAATGGACGAACAAATGATGTAATTGTTGGAGCATTTCAGAGAGAATCGAGTGGGGGGAGGCCCTCGTGTGCCTCGCGGAGGAGGTTTCGGAGATTGTTGTGGAAAAAAAAAAAAACATTTGAATCACAAAGAGAAATTGGATAACGTATACAAACCAGAAAACCAAGACCGTATATTGAGAGGGCTCGAGACTTTTTAGAATGTTGTGCTGTTTTTTTTTTATTATTATTATTATTCTTTCAGTTCTTTCTTTGATGCTGCTGGACAAACATTTAAGAGGAAAAAAAATGAGAAGATACAGTTTGATCATTTTGAAATTACCCAACAGATTTTCTTTTCTCTCTCAGGAAATTATCTTTCGTGTATGTTAGCAATACTTACCATCCTTTGGGCTGAAAGCCTCAATAAGGTTTTATAAAGTGTTCAGACAGAAAATCCAGGGATTTTCAATTCATACCCTATTTGTTGGAATTCCCTACTGTGGTATTAGGGATATCTAAATCTATTTTTTTAAATCTTGGATTCTGATAAAGTTGTTTACAATTAGCCTTTTATAGATACAAAGTGTCAGCCCAAATCTTGACTGTAAAATAATCATGCTACAAGCATTATAAGGTCTACATGAAATCCACTCCAATATCAATCAGAAAGCCGCAGCATCCAGACAACAGATATTTTGTTCCAACTGGAGATTCTGCAGAATAACCTTGATTTTTTTTAAGTTATGAAAGCTACTACAATGGAACCTCCGAATACACATTTAATCTGTTCAAACATTCAATTTGTTAAAAAAGGGTTTTTAAAAAGAAATTAAAATCATTTATTCCAACACCTCACTTACACACCTGCCAAACAACACACAACATGGAAAATGGCAGATGTTCAACAACTTCAAAGTAAATAAATGATGGTGATAAATGGAATAACTTCTACTGGTCACTCAAAGCACCAATCACCAGTCAATAAATACTACCTTCACATCTTGTTCATGATTAACCTCTCTGATAAGTAATGACTTATAATGAGTCATTTCAAAATCAGAATAATGACAGCTGTAGCAGTTGCTAGCTGTCCATAGGGGCAGCTGATAGACAGTACAACAACAGATATTGGGTGTTGAATTAAGTCTCTCTGTATGTTGGTATAGTTAAAAAAAATGGAAATATACCAACTATTGATGCACCTGACACAAAAGTCGACTAAGTTTTTGCCGATGTTAGAGTGGACTGGTGAGTCAAACGTGTTTTGCCGGCTTAGCTAGCCAGGTTAAACACCATTGTTTCACATAAAAACAAAGTTTGGCTGAATTATCAAGCAACAAAGTTCAGAACAATCTTGAGCTCGATTTCTCAGGGCAAGAGACAAGACATTTTAATGCTGGCAAAGATGTTGATGCCCTCCTCAATCGTGGAGGACGGTTGTTAAAAGCACTCTCATTTTCCAGCGAACTTCATAGCTTAGCTTACTTCACGATGAAGCTGCTGCATTACATAGAGCACGGCCAAATGACCTATGTAAACTTCAACAGAGTTCATGCCTCAAGCAAGCAATCGTTTCTCTCTAGCCGATGGTCCAGACACTCTGTACGAAGCAAAGTGTAAAACAATGGGATGGTTTTTATCAGACTATATCAAGTTAACTTAATATTCTGTAGATTCTGGCACAGTGCTCACTAATAAACCTAATTTACACAACAATCATGGTACAATCGCCAGCATTTTTATCACACCTGCATTAACAAAATTCCTTTTTTTAATCTTTTAATCACTTTTAATCAGATTCATTATCCAGCAGGTGTTATCAGAATTTATTATTAGCACCTTACAGTATTAGTTATGCTTTTCTCCCCCCTTTAAGTTGCAGACCTTTAACTTTGAAGCACATTTAACTCGTTCTAATCAACCTGCTCCTCTTTAAATTATTCAGGAACATGGCTAGGTCCTATCCATAAGGCGAGAAAGGAGAGAAGATATATTTGGAGCATCACACTTTTAAGAGCGTGAGCCTCAACTCCCCTGGGTCATTTTCTGCTTTGGTCTTAATTGAGAGTGTTCTTGAAAAATCATTACTATATTAATGATTTAACACAAAGTAACTACCTGCTTTTTTCCAGGAGGAAAGGGAGATTTGCCTCCAATCAATACCCATGCACGCTCATTATAAGGGAGGTAAAGTTATAGTAATTAGGCAGACACCAATAACTTTTTAATGATCTTTGTTTTTAATTGCATATTATCGGGTTGCACCGTGTGTGTGTTTATACCCAAATATAAGATAATGGCAAAAGGAGAAGTAGATTAAAGAGGAGCTTGCAAGTTTTTCTTTTTCTTTTTTTTTTATTCGTTTCAGCAACAGCCCAGATTGTCTGCAGAGGAAAGGGAGTATGAATGCAACCAATGCCTCTGCATCTTTCCTAACGTGTGCATCAGTTTTCTAGTAATGTGCCTACACTCGCAGTCTGGAAATATTTGTAAAACAACACTTCCCTTCCTGTCGTCTATAAGAACGAGGAAGCGAAAGCGCAGCATGGAAAGACAAAAAAAGGGGGCACGAGGAACTTTTAGAGAAATGAAAACTTTAATATGCAAGTTGACTCAAAAGAGAATCAACGCAATGACACCAAATGATGCCTTACAGGTAAAGCGAAAATCGTCAACAGTCAACTTTCAATTTTAGGTCATAAAAAGACAGACTGGCGGTGGATAGAAGGGGTTTCATGTTGCCCGTATAAAAAGGGTAATAAAAATATTAATGAAAATGCAACCTCAGTGTAGCCATCTGCTAGCTCTTAAAGGGGAAGCTGTGTATTTAAAGCAGCGGAGGGGAGTGTGTCTGACACAAAGTAGAAAGAGAGAAGGAGGCTGAACTGGCAATCCGGTGCTGCTCTGCATCTGAGAGAGCTAACATCGACCCCCTCCCCACTGCCGTCCTCACATGGCCCGTTCGCCGTGGCCCGCTACCCGGAACACGGCGGCAGATTGTCGATTCAATGACTCCCCTGTCAGGTGATTATCTAGGAGCTTTAATGTAATCTTCCACTCACACGTACCATATTTAAATTACGACCGCCGTCGTGAAACAAGCTGCAGATTCAGTTCGCCCGATCGCTCCGCCGCCGCCTCAACAATGTCAACTGTAAAAGAGCACCAGCTGAAGGCAATTACGCATATTTTCAGAGCCAATTATGATCGCTCTCGTGGCGGCAGTTATGCCACAAGCAAGGGAGTGTTCGGAAATTTTTAATTTAATGACAATATGCTCATAGCAGGATACGGCGGACTGCCCCCCGCCCCCAGGCCTGCAGTCTAGGAATCCGCAGAGGGGGACCATAAGGCAGGCAGGAGAAGATTATGGCTCCTCTCAAGGGCCACGCTGGGAGCACTTGGAGGGCCTCGGCAGTGAAGGGTAGATGGCATCCACTCATCCTTTCTGAGTGAGCACAGCTGCCAGGGCTGAGTACAGGCTGGAAAAAAAAAAGACAAGCTGGGGTTTGCTCAACATCCGGTTTGGCCAAAGATGGCAGAGGGAGCACAATGTCACACCTTCCTGTAGCAGCAGTAGGTGTGGGCCAAAAAAGACTCCTTATGAAATAATGTGGTTCTACGTATAACATAATCAATTGATCTTGTCAGTAACAATTATTTCTACTGCTGCCAAATCATATGAAATACCCAAAACTTGAACATTCTGTTTAATTATAGCAATTTTTAATACATCAAGTACCTTAATTAGACAAAATAAAGATGAACAAAACACCTGCTAAACTTAGTATAGTGTTGCACATTAGAGCACTAGTAAGCCCTTTTTGCCCAGTAGCAAGAAGGTTCTGAGATCAAATCCCAGGCATGTTTGCATGTTCTCCTCATGCATGTGTGGATTCTCTCTAGGTACTAGGTACTCTAGGCATTCCGGCTTACTCCTAAAGTCCAAAAACATGACTGATAATGTTGGGTAATGTTCACTCTAAATTGCCCTGAGGTGTAAAAGTGTGAGTGTGCGTGCATGGCTCTTTGTTCTGTATCTCTGTCTTGCCCTTTGATGGGTTGGGGGCCTGTCCGGGATGTTCCCTGCCTCTTGTCCAATGGCCGTTGGAGATCGACAGCGACTCCCCTGCAACTCTGCATGGATAAGCAGGTATAGAGGATGGATGTATTGATGGATGCAGTGAATTTAAGTCCTACTATGAACTTTTTACAGGCAGTGGGGAGCAGCAACAGGTGAGGAGGGGCAGTACAATGCAACACTTCTTGACTCAGAGGAATCCCCAGTGACTCACAGCACTTTTTCTATCTTCTGGTTTTTCTATCTTTTAAACTGGTATGAATGGTGTGACGTGGATTCTAACAAATGCTTAAAACCTTGGTATAAATAATACCATGAACCTTTGATTAGTATGCCCACTAACTAAAGACAAAAATTAAAGCGGTGGGTTTACCTCCTCTTTTTCCTTTAGTGGGAGGCCTTGCGCATTATCCTGAATGTTTCTGAATAATGATACATTTGGTTGAATTACTTTTGCTTCAAAGCCTCATTAAAATTGGGTCCAGCGGGAAGAGGTCAAGGGAGGAATGCCACATATCCCTCTTCTAAGCGATACTCTGCTGCTCATTCAACCCAAGGTTTTCCCAGGCCAGAGGAAGAAAATATTCTAGTCTCTCCAACAGGTTGATGGTTCTGTTCCTAGTAAGATGTGCCTGGAAATCCTTCAAACGGAGGAGCACAAGGGAGGCTTCAGAAGGGAAGATGAGGATATATGTTTTTTTTTATATCGTAAAATCAAATCTTTTTTCAATCATTTTAATATAAGTCAAAATAACTTATTGAAATGTTCTTTGGCATATTTGTCTTTCTGATTAGCCTATTGTCAAATTTGCTACTTAAGCTAGCGTAACAAGCATGAAACGGACAAGTTTCTGTCAAGAGGAAGACAGAATTAACGTCCGTTAAGACTGCTGCAAAAAACCCCTAAGGACTCGTGTTCAACTAAAGTCAGAAAGTACGAGGCAGCATTTCTGCTAAACAAATGGAATAATTATAGTGAATAATAATAATAATAATAATAATAATAATAATAATAATAATAATAATAGTGAATAAAAGTGAGTAAAAAACATTCTAAAAGTAAGTTTTTTTTTCTTCTTTTGTAGCATTGTCGTTGGGTATTTCAAGGGGTTCCCCAGCCAGATGTTTTTGCTGTTTGGGGTGGGATGGGAAAGTTTATAGCAATACCATTCAATCTTAGCGGGTTTTCTGTTGTCTTTTTATATTCGGAATATAAAGTAGATTACAATGTGACAGAGGACGTCTTTAAATGTGTTGCTTTGTCCTGTATAATGTGTACAGACAGCAAAAGTTTGAAACTAACATCATGGACAAAAACTTCATCAACTTCACTGACACCAATGTAAATAAATGCCCAGGTCAGATTACTTTTTATCATCTAACAATAAAATTTTTGGATGTGTAAGTTTCTTTTCATGTTGAACAGTACTTGTGTCATTATCACACAATTTACGGTAGAAATGCAATGTGTGAGATTCCACTTGTGGCCATTCACCATCAACAGAGATAAAGCAGGGTTGTAATAACAGCAAACACACATGTATGTGCTACATATTTTTCAGCCATTGTTTAACAGTTTAAGAAAAAAAAATTGGACAGAAATCAGGTTGGATCAGTTAGCTGCCACTAGGACGCTTTTATGAAACCCAAACGTCAGTTCTCAGAGGTGGAGGTTGACAGAGGAAGACATTGCCTCCGTTCCTGGGAGATTGGTGAGTACAACACATATATTAATGTATTAAAGGTGTTGGCAGTGCTGGATTCAGGAGCAGGAGAGAGAGAGAGAGAGGAAAAGGAAGCTGATGTAATGTATGGTGTTGTCTTGCATAGCATGTCTGGCAAAGGGGGGGGGAGGCGGCTTGTTCCGGCCAGATTATAAGGCCTGTGCTGAGAGATGAGGGATGGCCGGCTTGTAAACAAGTGACAAGCGTCCTGGATGACAATTCCTAATCCATCATAGTGCTGTCAGCGGTGACCGGTGGGGTGACGGACAGGACCCAGGAGAGGGGACAGCTGCTGCACGTCAATCCACATCATAATTTGAAAAGCTTTTTCACATGAAGGAGAGCGGGGGGGGGAGGAAGGAACTTCCTACCTGATGCCTTCTCCTTAGTCTGTCTTTCCAATCTCCATTCCTTCCTCCTTCTCACTTTTCCACCTGTCTTTACTGTTGCCAGCCTTTAAGGCCTGGTTTTCAGTTGCGTCCACCTGCTGAGAGAAAAAAAATGTCATTACTTGTATTTTCATCTGTTCTGCTTGCGTTAATTCTGTGAGAAAAACTGATTTAACTCAGGTTTAAGTCGAAGTTATACTGTGTATTGCTGTATAGTTTTTTTTTATAAATGTAGGAAATGTAAATCCCAAAGTTACTCAGCTTAGACAACTACAGTTTATATTATTATTATTCATACACTTAGCAGAGTTAGGTGTAAATTAATGTGAATTTTACCAGCATGTTTCTGTTTTACTGACTGGAAGTAATGGTATATTTTTGAAGTGGCCTAGTCAGAGTCCTGACAGGGAACCTGTGGAGGAAGTTCAAAATTAGGATCCTGGCATTGAGGCCTTCAGACGACAAAGACGTGGAGCTCATCATCAACGATAAATCTCCACAATACCAGTAAAAACACAAATATACGATTAGGCTTTGTTGTTATGCGAAAAAGATTTTTACTATAATTCTTGAAAAAAATAAAAATAAATTTTCATCATTTTTTCAAAAATAAAATGTATTTTTAATGTATGCTCCTTTTGCATTGCTTTTTTTTATTTTTGGGGCGTGGCCATCTTATTTACTTATTTAATCACTCTTGGTGTGGGAGGCATCGCAGACGCCCCTCATACCATCCGAGCTTCCGTTCCTGATCCTGGAAACATATACATATGAAGATATCTTGTAGATTTTGATGTGCAGCACATCAACTCTCTCACAGATCATCAGTAGAGCATGTGTTTAATTAATTAATTAATCAACATGTTCAGACCCTCTCCTATTAAAAATCGCAAAAATAAACATCAAGTCAGAAAACATAATACTGTAACAGACCAAATTTTCTGTTTTTTTGTGTGAGAAATGTGTGTTTTTTTTTTGGTGTTTAATCTTGATACATTAGTGGAGCTGTTGTCAGTCAGATGCTATGGTAACGGGTCTGTGTGTAGCGTAAAAAATAAAATATAACTTGATGTTTTGAGTTATTCTTCAATGGCTTTTCTGTGTTATTCTTCCCTTTGCTGCAGTGCACTGCACTAAATTAATAATAGCTATCTGCGGGTTTCATTTTCTTAATTGTTTTATCGTGGATGATAAAATAATGGACTGTTTGCCCTCCATCGTTGTGTACATGCACAAAATTTCCTGATTTAAAGTATAACATGCAACATGTCTACAGTGTCGGCCACAAAGTGAATATACAGAAAAATAAGTACTGTATGTACAGATAAAGAGTTAATACTGCTACCAGCAGGTGTAAATAATCCCTATGTAGAGAGTATTAATCTGAGGCAGCTGATTAAGTCCATTTCGTCACGTCAAGGCCACTATTCTTTCCCCAAAGATCCCACTTCCCTGCCAAACCGGGGTTTCCGATCGAGGGCGGGGGAGGGGGGACCCTCAATGACAACTTTGATGTGAGCTACATCTCACACAGCAAAATGAGAGGCGAGAGCGCGGAGGGTTGCACAAATGCCCGACCTTCCCACTGCATCTGCACAGATACCACTCTAAATGGTCACATTGATGCTCCTGCTTAGCTCTCTGCTGCGAGCCCTGATGGAGCCAACACCGGGAGGGGGCGTCGGGGGGGAGGAGGGGCGACTAAAGGGGCACAGCAAAGCCTGGAATCCTGCCAAAAGACAGGCGCAAATTAATGGAGATAAAGCCCGCTCCCATTGCATTTAACTCTGTTCTTTTTAGTAAGGTCTTCCAAAACTTTGTTCTTGCACCTTCTTTTGTTTGTCATGATTTATGTTCACCCTTTCCTATTCTTATTTGTTGATTATATTAATTTTTTTCTCTCGCTCTTTCTGATGTTAATTAATATTCAATTACATTCAGGAATGTTTCACATAATCACAGAAAATGTTGGCCTTCAGCCTTATTGGCTGTGTTTGGAAAGACACTTGTGAATAAATACAAAGTATGGGGGAGTTCGAAGGGGTGGGATGTTTGCTTTGTGCCAGGGGCATTGTCTGTCAAAATGATGAAGGTGAAATTAAAAATCCCTTCAAACTATGCTTTCTTTTATTAGAGCACCCCAATAAAAAAAAAAAAAAAAAAACACTTGAGGATATGCGATTTACCTTCACTGCCAAACTTTTCTCCTGTCAGGTGCAACACAAGGACATGGCAGTGATCCAAAATATGTTAAGTGTGTCTTTCTTTTTTTTTTTATTTCCCAACAATTTTACAAAATAAAATTAAAAGAAAAAAACAAGGGTGAAGTTTTGATCCTCGTTACAAGCGAGTTTAATCTGCCACCTTCTGGTTACACGTTCTCTTTTCATATCCGTCGCCTTTCCTAAAGGGAAGGGGCCACCGCTTCCCTCCAGGAGCAGATGGCGGATCAGCCGTACGCTTGAGGTCACCACCGCAAAGACAAGAGCGCGTAGAATCAGGGGAGCAAAAAGGCAGAATGGTCAGTGTCGATTTAAAGAAGAAGGGTAATAGCAGGGAGGACGGTTGGAGGGGTGGGGGCGGGGGCCGCGGGGTGGGGGGAATCAATAGCAACATAAAACTGATTTAGTGGGTGTCATAAAACATAAGTAAGTGCTGTGAGATGGAGAAAACCAGGGTCTGAATTTAATCTGGACAAGAGCTCCACTGTACAGATGAAGTTATGTCGAGAGAAGAAGAGATAGAAACGGGATGGGGGGAGTAGGGAGGAGGTAAAAGGAGAAGCAGAGGGGGAAGAGGGGGAGAGCGGCCCACAAGATAGGGGAGAGAAAGATGCAATAAAATCTAAAAGACAGACACTTAATTGTCATATTAAAGACTCTCTGCAGTCTTGGCTGAGTGGAAGGTTAGCTCCTATTCATCATCTGGCTAACAGCCACTTGAATGAAATCACAATTAAAATTTGCTCAATATTGTCCCTGGGATGTTTTTGCGAGCATTTATTATTATTTTTTTTCCCCATTGATTCTCCGCCTGCCATAAATCAGAAATGTTGCGGCTCATGTAATGGTTTTTATAGAGAAAGGATTATGGCATTATGAAGCTAATGTAGCAGAACTGCCTCATTTACACACACAGCCCTACCAGACCGCTTTTACAGTGGGACAGAGTTATTACGCCCTGCGCGCAGACTATACAACAAACACAACTCACTGACATTGTTTAAAAGATTCATGTACTGTAGTCGTTTATGATCATAACAGTTATGCCGAGGGATGATGTTTTTTCTTAGACACGTGCCAGCAGCCAGAGACAAACGCGCAAAGAGGCACAGTTCACCCAAATGAAAACACGTCATAAAACATAACGGCTGTCTTGTGTGCTGCCTTAATGTTTCTTTTAATTTTATTATTAATATTAGCAGAATTCTCACTGACAGAGGAAAGAAAACGTTTCCTCAGCTTGAAAGCAGGTAGTGTTCAAAAATGTAAATATTGCCAATCCTCCTTGTTTTCTGCTAAAGTTGGCAGAGGGTAGGTCTCTCTCTTTCCAAGACAACTAACTTTTATTTTGTGGCATTTATTGCTGCACCAAGAAAATTCAGTTGTAAAATGACCAAGGCTGCGAAAGTACGAAATACCAGAAGAGTGAAAAACACTAAATCGCAGCTCCAAAATCCCAAAATGACCAAATGGTTTCATTGTAAACAACTTTCCTTAGCTTTTAACTTCTTCTGAAGTGTTTTTAAAATATCCTGACAACACTTGGGTAGCTTTGGGTGTTCTTTCAAAAGTAACAAGTTACACTCATGTTAAAGTTAGCCTGACCTATTAGCGGTTAGCGGTTGCCGATCTCAAAAGGATCATATTTCTGGATTTATGACTGACGGGTCACAGCTCAGAACCAATAAAGCTGATAATCGACCGATTCCAGTCACAAGCAAGCTGGTCAATGCGCCTTTAATTAAAAGTGGTGGTGGGACTTGGTATAAAAAAATAAATAAATTTAGAAAGTGGTAACATTTTATTTGAAGGGGTGTGCATAAGACTGATATGAGACTGTCATGAAGATGACATAACACACATCATGAACAGGAATGACTCTTCATAAATTTTTAAGGATGTTGTCACAAAGTGTCATTCGGTAAATAATGAAACTTTTAATGCAAAGTTCCATTAAAACTTGCATCAATAGTCAATTAAAAGTGTCAACTTTTAGTACAAAGTTGACACTTTTAACACAAAGTCACAAGCATTCATGAAGACTCCTTCATATTTATGAAAGTTGCCGTCATGTTCATGACAGTCTCATGATAATCTCATGCACACGCCTTCAAATAAAGTGTTACCACAAAAGTAATCCAGGTAATTGCAGATTCTGTGATTAATTAATCTCATTTTAATTAAAATTCACATACCAACAAAATGGGCAAAATTTTCAATTCAAAATTTTTTAATGCTGCTAAATTATTTAATAACAAGACACGTGAGCTCAACAATACAGATATTAATTGCTTTTAATCCTTTTCTTTAGGTTATTCGACCGTGATTTTGGTGCTGGTACATGCTTTCAAGTGTTTCAGGAACCAATTATGCATTTCACTTCTCTGATAAAACATTTCTTTGGAAATGTGGATTGTGGACGCCGATGTTGGCGTTGGGGACATCTTGGTCCAGTTGTCATTAAGGCACTGTTATCTTTATTGTGAACATATGTCTGTAACTGTGATCAAATGATTTAATTTTAAATCAAAAAATGGGTGACTAAAATATATATAACTAGAATAGAAGTCGGCTTGTGTCTTTTGTGCTCTGATGAGACCTCTCAGATGGCTGTGGCCCAGAAGCTGAGGTATCCCAGCTCCGACTGTCACACTTCAATCTGAGCATGTGCGAAAGGGGAACCTGGTACCCAAGCATCAAATCATCATCACATAAACTGGCCCTGACAGCAGCTGAAAAGGGTGATGGATCACGTGGGTTTGTTGTGCTGAGGAAGTTTGTCCCTTGATAGGACCCCTAACTCAAACCTAGTCCGCCCCCCTCCTCTTTCCATTGCCACCAGACATCCCTAAACAGCACCGACTCTTGCACACAAACGCAAACACACACAAACACCCCCCCCCCCAAAATAACCACACACACACAGGTAATTTTCTTGCATCTGGGTCAGCAGCACAACAAGGCCAAATCATAGCAAGAGCCTCATGCTCCTGCCAAGCGTTTGCCTTTTCACATAATGGGTAAACTGTTGTATGTACAATAAAAATGGAGATAATGTTTACAAGCAGAAGGACAACCGTCTCCTGGAATTTCAATATGAAGATGAAAAGCTGTAAGTCTGGTTGACAGCTCTCACAGCTGCCAGTGACTACATGTAAAAATGATGAAATGTCCATGAGTGCCGTGGCCTGCCTCGTTCCCTCTACATGCTTCTGACGGAGGCTGGTGACATGGTAAGGACACGACAAGCACATGTACGACAGCTTTACTATGCAAATAAAATACTTGCATAGGGAGAGGAACAGAGTTATACTTTTTTATGTCCTCAATTCTTAAGAAAACTGCATCTAAAGCTTGAAGGGGGAGGCAATATAGGCAGGCAAACACAATATTTATTAAAAAGGCCTCCATTAAGGTCTCACGGAAATTAGTTTAGGTGTTTCTGCAGAGATTTTTTTGTTATTTTTGACTGTTCTTCCACACAGATCTGATGTTTTGAGAGACCATAAATGATTTTTTGCCAGAGTGAGCAAATTTAAAAATGTTGCTTTCTTGTGTAGATGCAAGCCGTGTCTTTTTCTTGAAACGATGAGATTGTAGCTCCATCTCTCTTTTTAACCAGGATGTACCTCACTCTCACTAATAAGCACAGTACTGTTCTGTGTTGTTCAGCGTATATTTATTTCGAATTCATACAAGGTTACACACCCGTAGTTTAGTGTCTTCAAGTGTATGAGTCAAGAAATTAAAACTAAAAACTTGTATAAAAGTTGGTTGGCAAAACGTTTTTTAAAACAAGAAAAGACCAGAATGGTGTTTAATTCAAAACACCATTTTGATTTAAACAAGGACCTGATCCAGCTTCTCTGCACCGCTTTTACAAGACAAAATAAATATGATGGCTATAATATGCTCATGAATCTTTTTAATCTCAGTTGATTGTGTTAATCACTTAAGCTTAAATAATATATATGCTTATCCAACATAACTAAACCTGGCACAATAAAGGAATTGCTATTCTATTTGCAGTTTACTTGCTAAATAGCTAGAACAACTAGTGCTAACTATGCTCAGCATTCACACAAGGAGTAGTCATATAAAGTCAATATGGGAAGATAAAGTGCAGTTATATACAGAGTAGAAATAGTTATTTGTCAATAAAACTTGTGTTCGATGCTATGAAGTTTGTTTTTTTTCCCCATAATGATTAGCACTGTAGGGAGCGTTTAAATGAAAAATACTGATCTTACAGTAGATAGCTGCACAGATATAAGAACTGCTGCCACACACTAGAATCCTGTGAATGTGTGTGCTTGACCTTACAGCGTATTTTTGTATTTCCTTGTGATGTTCTGACAATTTGTCCAGGGTCTGTCCCATTTCTACACCAGCAACACAGGTAGAAATGTACGACTGATTGCTCCCATTTCTCATAATCAGCTAATTCAGTTTTTTACGCATAATATTAATATTATCAAATGTTAACTAGAAAATTCTACACTGTGAAGAGACTTTTAAACCAGAGTTTGAGATTTATGAATCATGTTGCCGTCAGGACTAACCTACAATTAGGAAAGCTTAAATACAGTCACCTTAACCTGTTGATTTTGTTCAGAAACCATATGCCAGTGGAGTTTTAACATTCGAAAACTCAAAGCAATGAAAGAAGAATTACTTCTTGCCATACATAAGAAAAGGGTGACACTGACAGCGGAGGTTGTGCAGATATTTGTCTGTGTGTTTTACTCAAGTGTCAAACATTACAAGCAATGCAAAAAAAAGTCCCTATTGTAAACAATACGAACAAATCATTTGATAAAAGCCAGGCATTATCTTTATAACACCGTGAATAATGTTTTTTGAGTGAAAAATGGCTACTCGAAACAGATTAGGGCCTTTCTGTGTCTTTGGGGAAAAACATGATAGGAGCAAAACAAATGCATTCGAAAACAGGTTGTTGTAATTCAATCTTTAGTTTCGATCTGCGTGGCGAAGCCGAGGCCTCCACTGTCAGCTGCCGCCTGCCACGGAGCGCCACGTCTTCCTGATAAATTCTTGAGGCAGTCTGCAAAACGCTCCCATAACCAGTGACATAAGATGATTTCCCGCCTCTGACAAGCCCCGGTATTGAGTATGATAACACTTACTTTGTCTTCATCCTTGGCTGGAGTATAATATCAATCCGTTTGATGATCCAGCAAAGCGAGTCGAGCACTTGTGTATCAATCTTCATACATCGCTGCCTGGTGTCTAACAAAAAGCCCAGAATGGGATCATTCAATCACCCCTCCGCTGCGCTGCGTTCACATTGCTCGGCTCTCGCTGAAGCTCAAGCGTCTCCTGCCCTGTCAGCATTTGGTCCATTTCTCATCCCCTTCTTTTTCCTATCCATTTCTTTCACTTGTTGGGGATAAAGACACAAATTACGGATGATCATGTCACTGCGTGCTTGTCATAACTAAACTTCACGTGTTTTATCTGTCTGCACGGCCTCTTCTCATCTTTTGAGATCCTTTTTTTTTTCTAACCTTTTTTTCATGCCATAATAAATTTAAAGATGAAATCACCTTTTGGGTACATTTTTTCCCCGATACTAAATTATGTATCTTTCCTTCAGTTAATGTCAGAATTTTTTTTTGGACCTCAAGTAATAGGTCCGCCATTGGTGGTTCTAGCATGAATGGTGCCTTGGGAAAACCCCTTCTTCTGTTAATCATTTGGTGTTAAGGTGCTCCTGTTTTAATGCTGCCGGGAGCAACTGCCCAAATGACCCATTGAAAACAAAACAAAAAAAAAAAACTACCACAAACTTTCCCGCGGTTAATAGATAGGTTGCATACAGTATTGTTGAGTTATACGTAGAGAGATGGGAGGCTAAATGTTTGCTGACTAAGTGTTAACCTTCAACATAACGTATTTGATATTTTACCAACTCACTACAAATGACTTCTTTCTACTAACACCATGTGAACAAATCTGAAACGCATTAGCTCTACGCTTAGAAGATTCTGTGTCACTCTAAGGCAAATAGCAAGTTAGAAAAATATCCTGGCTATAAGTTTAAATGTTTGTCTTTCTTGAAAATTACTTTTAAATTTGAACCAAGTGCCAACACAAGTTACCTTCATTAACTGCTACATAGTTAGCAAAGGATCCCGATAACACTTAGTGGACGTGAAAGCAGCTGTCGTCCCAAAATGCCATTGCTTGATGTAATATGGAGAAGTAGAAGGAATGTATTGTAGGCAAGATTATTACCAGCAAAGACCTACCTGAAACCATGAACTGATGATTCTTTTCGTGGAATTAAACAGTCTCAGGAAACAGAGGTCGTCAACTCTCGTTAATTTGTTAACTCCTGGTGTGTTTGTTAAAAACAGGTATTACCCTTGGTCCAATCGCAAGGAAATGAAAGGAATCTTCTGAAATGTCAATATAAAATATCAGTTTTCAAGGATAAGGATCAGTTTTGATGTGTTGAAGTTCTGAAGAATGTAAGCCGGAAACATTTCTACATTTTTAGCACCTGGATTCGGTACATTATTTTACAGTCCGGCGTATTCAGGAGAGAGTTTCTACCCCCAACTGGACTCTCAATGGGTAGGTGGAGTTAACGTCTAACATTTCATCACATACTGTGACAACAAATGTGACGCACTAGTATGTCTCTTGCTTGATGCTAGCAGAACTTTTTTCTGTCCCCCGATCGATGGACTGTTCGGTGTGACGCCAGTAGATCCACCTTAACTGTACCAAAACATAAGGACCTACAACTAAATGGGGTCCAGGAACTGGCTGGTATTATAGGTTGTGTGCGTCACTTTTTAAGTGGAAACAGATAAAACAGCATACTGAATCACACCGACCCGTGACCTACCACTCAGTGAAAATGAGACATTGTAAATCCAGAAAGTTTCAATGCTCAAGTGCCCTCATGTGGTCAAACGAATGAAACCTAGAGTAGGTCAAGCCACCAGTTTCTTTACCAATTTTTAGCATCTAGCATGCAAAGATGAATCATTAGTAAAGCCAGCATAGCTTAGGAAGAGTTTTATTAATGTTATTGTGTAATTGCTGCAATACTTCAATTGCAGCTTTAGTGATTCTGTAGCAATGGGGCTAATGTTTGGAAAACACTGTGAGCGAGTGGCACTCGCTATGAGAAAAATGTTCAACATATTGACAATGTATGGCAACCCGACTTCATAAAAAACTTTGTGTCTGTAGTTAGGCGGTGTCACAGCCTTAATTAAGTAACAAAATGTCAACGCTAATTCAGAATTGTCACCTAGACTGCTCTTTGGGGATTTGTGGCACAGAATATCCTCTTACTAACCATCGGCAGCTACTTCCTGTCTGGCCGCCCATCTACAACTGCTGTGTCTTTGGTTTGGTGCTCAGTGAAAACAACTACGAGGCGGTGCTCGCCCTTTGAAGAATGGCCCAATCAACAGACACTAAGCAATCAACTTTTTACTTGTCAGTTTTGATGTATCCAATCATAGCTCTGGGTTGTTTTTGCGATGTCTAATGTTCTGTGAAGATGGGCTTTTCATATGCTTTATCGTCGCGGCGTTTTTTGCCCCCATCAAAACAAAAAAATGTGTTCACACTTTTGTGGAATAAAGCCCTCTGAGGGAGAAAAGCGTGGCGGGGGCGGGAGTGGGGTGCAGAAAACAATGAAATTTAACCCGTTTAAAACTATCATTTTCCGAGCGTACCTCAGGGCACTTGGGTGTTTATTGGCGGGACCGGGGAAGCAGAGATCACTGGACTGGTAATTGTTTCCTCTAAATCTGCTGAGCTCTGAGGAACACCAGTTTTTCATCAGACTGAGGATGAGAGGGTAAAAGGACAACACGGAGAAAAGCCAAAAAAGAAGAGAAAAAAAAATGCTTTATTCCATGGTGTTGGTTTTTATCACTTCATCTCCCAAGTTAGTAAGATCGGTAGCTTTCCTCGCGACATAATTACAACCACAGCCTTTGTCAGCTGTGAATGGATGGAGCTTGCCTTGGTGCCATACCGCATGTAACATCTTTAAATTGACTAGCCTGAATGGGGGGGAGGAGGAAGGAATTAATTTGAGGAGGTCTTTTGAATTTGATTGAAACCCAAAGAGAATAGAGGAGGTTTTTAAAAAAAATAAATAAATAAAACAACACTTTTGAACTAACTTCATTTGACATTTTTCTATTGAATCACAGCTCAGAAACGGGCCTGATGTCTCATTCAGCTGTAAAGTGATGGCCCTTCCTCACAGCCGCCGAAAGACATCTGAAAAGCAAAGTACTGCCACACTGCGCTCGGACCAATTTGTCTCCATCACTCTATTCATACAAACAGCGAATGATTTAGCCAAAACTGTGTAGATTCTTGCAGGGATTTTTTTTTTTTTTTTCTTTCTCCCACCAACACCCCCTCCTTCACTTTATTTTCATTATGCTCGCAACGATGCTGGAGGTTTCGACTCTGTGCGTGCATTTGGCTTTGAAAGTCTCAGATTTAGCGCGGCGGTATTGGCTCATTTTTCATATCCATTGTTGGCTTGTCAGGGTGTCATAGCTGTTCCATGGAGCTGTTAGATCAGTCCAAATGTATAAATCATCCAGGATCTGACACTCTCATTTAATTTGGGGAGGAGGGAGCCCTGCTGCGGCAGCGGGGCCTATTAATGAAAAATCCCTGCCCTGTTTGCTGAATGGGAACATTCAGCCCATTTTATTTTATTCTTTTATTTATTTATTTTTTTTTTATCAACCTGGATATTCTGTATGATTTCCCACAGTAGGCCGTCGGCTGCTAGGTTGGCACTTAGTCATTTATCATCATATGTCATGTTTGTCAATCTACTCGGTTCTTTTACTCAATGAGCGTCGATAAAAATCACTTTGCATATTAAAAGAAACGGCGGGCAAACTCGGAGGGCGCTAGGTGAAGTAAAACCTCTCATTTCCAGCGTGCGGTGGTGGTTCCAACCCCAGAGCCTGTGTTATTGTTTTCCATCTGTGAAATAAAGTAACAGGTACTTAATGTACCAAAAACAATTTGTACAGCAGTTCTTTTCCCCCACTGAAGGCGTGCATGGCTCGCTGAGGGCTCCCCTTATCTCAGCGAGGCTAATCCATTTTCACACCGCACTCCGGCGCTCTCATTTTACAGCTGAGGAGCTCCCCGGCTCCACGCTGGGCCCGAAATGGGACCCCAGTCACTGCGGCCCCTTGGAGTTTGCGTAGGTAAGTGTGCAGAACAAATGCTGAAAAAGTCTTTAGAAAGTTAAAAGGGACTAGTTTGGCTTTTCCCTCTCCCTCGCCCCTCTCTCTCTCTCGCCCGCCCGCCACCCCACCTGATCACCTACGTTTCTTAGTGCATTTCACAGTGTGAGCTTCTGTGCTTGAGAGCCGTCACAGGAGAGTGTCTGTAATTGGAAGTGCATAGAGAAAAAAAAACAGAGAGAAAAAAGGTGTATACATGTGAAATTCTCTGTTGCTGTGAGCCAAAAAACTACTTTGTAAAATTTATGGTTTTCTAAAACTTCCGTCTCTCAGAAGAGTGAAAGAGTAATATTTATCTACTCATCCAAACAAATAAAATCCTTTTTATTGAGATGTCTAATAAAGTACCAGAATGACTGCCACAATGCCCCTCCCACACCTGTTTCTGCACAGTGTTGGCCACGGACACTAGTGATAGAAAGTCTTTTGATTCTCAAAGACTAAAATACAGTCAACAGTTGTCGGTCAGACGTGTCAAACTCAAGGCCCAGGGGCCAAATCCGGCCCACCATCGCTTTTTAAAGAGTCTTAAGAAAAAGAAAATGAAAGAGATCAGTGCTTAAATAATATTTAATCAAATCAAGTGGTTTTTATCTGTATACTGCCAAATTATGTCAATTTGAAAAAATGTTCAATACCATTTATTTCATGAGGTGTTCAGTAAAGGAAGAGACAGCAACTTATTAATACTTCAGCAGTTTGTTAATGGCTTTTATCAATACATTCAGCAACAAAAGACCCTTTGAGGAGATAGAACAAAATGAAAATGAATTTGATGCCCCTATTGTAGGTTACACAAAACATAAGTTCATATTTTATTAAAACAAGCTGTCTACTTTGAATAAAGTCAGTCAAGGATGTAGCAATCAGCGTACCATCTCCTGCTGAGATAGAGACCCTGCATTGTGCCCAATGACTGCTGGAGATGCACACCAGCCCCACCAAAAGCAGCTCAACATGAAGAAACGCAGGGCAAACACGCATGCACACCCCCACACACCCGCGTGCACACCCACACTCACACCTGAAGACAATTTAGAGAGACTATTAACAAAACAGTCATGCATTTGGACTGTGGGAGAAAGCTGGAGTACCCAGAAAAAAGCCATGTTTGGATATGGAGAACATGCAAACTAGAGGTGTTCATTTTGTTATTGATCCAGTATCAATAAATACAGGGCCAGTATCGCCAGTACTGATATTGTTTTAGGCGTTTTAGGTGTTTTTGATTGTTTTTGTGGCTTTTCCTTCATATTATTTTGTTAAAACCTACAGCAGAACTTGGATAAAGTCTATAGTTGTCTACAAAATACTTTAACATGAGCAATACAAAAAGAATTTGCATTCATTTTTTCCTAAATAAAGTGCAAAACGTGTATATAATTCAAGAGCAAATCAAGAACTTTTTTAGGTACAGGTGGGAAACAACAATACTAAAATAAACTTAAAACTTCAGGAGGAAATCTGAAACTAAGCCGTCAGTCTTACCACACTAATATCAATCTGATACTGACTGACTTGGTATTGATATTTTTGTACAGCAGCTTTAACAGTTGGACTAGAGAAGTATAATGCAGGATTATTGTGATGCAAAAAGACATGCCACTGAAGGCATACAGACCCAGAAAAAATATATAAACTGCATTGCTTTTCTTATTTATTTGTGTGTGTTCCTTTAAAGCTGCAGTTTCTAGCAAAATATATTAATACCATATGTGCAAGCTGTATTACGAGCAACACAGGAATGAATGGGATGGATTGTGGTTGAACTAATAACCACAAAACTTGATGAATCAGTGTTACACATAAGACATCCAACAATTAAAGCGTTAGAATCAAGAAAATTAAAAAATAAAAATGACTAGATTACTCAAATCTAAAATGCTGGTTTGACATTTTTTAATCAGCATCCGTTTCCATTACTTGGAAAATTATAATCCTGTCAGTCGTATGGCTTTCACATCAGTTACCATAGAACCAAGGCTGGTCCATCTGCATGTGCTTCAGGTGAAGGTTGGGGTCACTGGAAAAAAACAAACAAACAAAAAAAAAAACCTTAATGACACGGAAACGAGATGGTGAACTTTTATTCCTTAATTTGTAGTGTGGAATGTATGAAAAACTCACTCAAACTGAGATCAATACTCGACAGCAATACTCAAGACAATTCATGCTTGACTTGTACAAGGAAGTTAAAACAGCATATTAAAAAAATCACATCACACTGATTAAAAATTAAACTGATTATATTTAAAAATTTGAGAGAACTGATCCATTTATTACTTAGCAGTGGGGTTGGAACTGCTGGGTCGGACTAAATGCTGGAGCGGAGCGCTTCTATCGGCGTCCTCACAATCGGAGATTTTAGATGCAGGCCGAAATTATCCAATACTCATTTTTTGGCCGATATTGAACCGATTTCCAATATCAACATCAGATCACGATAACCCTGACCTGATAAAATATCACCTTTTTGTGATTGTTTTCCCCATTGTGTGCCACCATGATAAACACTGGCACCCCTTGGTAAATTTGGTCCAGGACTGCCACTGCCACTAAGAGCCGTGATCCTTTAGCAACTTTCACGTCTTGCCGCAGATTCTCAATCAAATCGACTGGGACACAAACAACATTCCATTGCAGCTACATCTGTGTATTTAGAGTCTTTGCCCTGCTGGAAGGTGAACTTCTGTCCCAGTCTTGAGATTTTCCTCCAGAATTGCAGTGATTTTACCACTACCCATCTTCCCATCAACCTCTGGCAGCTTTCCCTGCCCTTCCATGATACCGTCACCACCAAGGTAAATAGCAAATTTTACCTTAAAGCATTGTCTGATCTGTTTAATAAATGTTAATTGCTGTAGGTCTAAAACCTTCAAACTCAGAAGACCCTTCTGTTTTGGCCTCCCTTCTTTCATTGGTTTTCTTCTCCTTGTTCTTGGTGAGCCACATAGTGCAGGAAAAACTCTTGATTTACTCACGATTCGTGCTCCTAACCCTTTGCTCTCCCGTCATGCCAAGTCATTTGAGGCATCTGTGGCCTCTCTGGCCGAGCCTCCAATGGCCCATCAACCCCCCATCGCGGCCCGCAATGGCGCATGCCCACTTGGCTGCGCCGGCTTGGAGGGCAGCCAGGCCAGGACTCCCAGGACTCCCAAGCATCCAGAGCAGCTGGAAGTCCCGTCTTCCCATCCCGCGAAACAATCAAAACAAAGAAAATCTATAAGGAATCCGTCCATCCAGGAGAGGCAAAAATAAAATAAAATATAAAAAAAAAAGGTGACATCAAGAAAATCACAATTTGACAATCGAGAGCAACGAATCTTCTCGAGACGTCGGAGTTGCTGGTTAAAACCCAGACAGCTTGACGGATGTAATGTAATGTAATGAAGTGTAGTCCTCGCACTGGCGGGAGCAGAGTTCCTTTTTTCTACAAATAAACCTTGGTCGTAACTGCAAAAAAAAACACGGCACGGTGCATTAGAGAGGTCTCTTAAAGTGATTACATCTGAGTCAGACATTTGCAATTGTGCGTAAGTGCATGCGCACGTCTGCTGATCTGATTCGCAGCTCAAACTTACTTAGCCTCATCGAGTTAACCCCTCAAATCTAAACAACCGTAATGGAGAGCCCAAAAAAAAACAAAAAAACCTCCCTCCCCCATTTTCTTCTATCCACTTCTCATACACACGCACTCACACACACACCCCTTAGACTGACCACCCCAAAGCTAATGCAGTTGACACAGAGGGTCATCTGCAGTTCATGGGGAGGTGAGAGTTAAAGGAACAGGTCCCGTCTTTTTGCTTGCCAACTTGTCCCAATGAAAATGAGGAAATGGAGATTTAAATTGAAAGGTTAAAGGAAATGTGGTTTGCACAACTGTCCTCTTCTGCTCCAACCAGCCACAGTGTCATTTACATGGTTTAAAAGTCTGTAAAAGTCTGGAATATGATCTGTTTGTTTCCCAAATCTGGATTAGAGAAAAGAGAGAGAGAAATTGAGTAGGGTAAAGATGTTTTATAGTCAAGATTTCTTACTTGTTTGCTTTATTCAGAAATGATAAATTCAGTCCATTTAGAAAAAAGGAGTTTTTACATTAATGTAGATTTGTTTTTTCAGTTGTTATTGGCTTGTCATATTAAAACTTCAATTTTTGTCCATGTAATTGACATAAATAATTGAACGTTATGCCTCCAGAACATATTTAACATGTGACCCAGGATCACAGTAAAAGTCTGGTCCACTAGCACTGATAGTTGATGCAGACATGTTATTATTTTAGAGTGAGATTTTATTTGAAGACCGTTCAGAACGCTCCAGATTGATTTTAACTTTAAGATGAATAATGTTAGGTGCAACTCAAATTCACAAATTCATCTAATTAAATCCATGTTTTTCCTTTTATTTTAATTTTGAAGTAAATAAAAAACGAGCATCCAATGACTAGAATGAGGATCTAAATAACAAAAAAGCTTTTTAGGAGGACAAATCATCCATATTTTGTTCTTTTTGCCAAAAATAGAATAAAAAATACACTAGATCAGGTGTTGGCAACCTTTATAATACAATGAGCCATTTTTGCCTAAAGTCCAGCTAAATAAAATTTTAGAGCCACAAATTTCATGTAAGCTTTTGAGGAGAGCATTTTTAAAGAATTGATTTTGGTAAAAAAAATGAATAAAAACAAAAACGAAGCAACAATTCAAAAAGAGGATGGATACTTTGTCTTGGATGAAATGTTAATAGTTGTGGAAGATAAAAAAAAAAAGCACAGAATTTCCAATCAAATATCAAGAAAAATGGATGGAGATTATATCTATTACTTTTAGTGTCATTCTGTTGTGGAAAGTTAATGCATTTATAAAATTGCTATAACCTGCATGTTACGACTGTAGCCCCTCTTAGATCGCTAGAATCTTTGATTTGGGCTGATTTTGATCTTAAAACAAAGACGCTTCATTTTTCAGAATTTTGTAATAAGGTAAATAAAGGCTGTAACTCAGAGAACTTGTGTTCGTGTAGGACTTTAAATTATTAAGATAAACCCGATCTAGGTTTCTTCATATTGCAAAACAAAATAATACCCTCCTCTCATTGTACTGCTGATTGAGCGGTTTGTAGTGCTGGGTTGTTTCAAGACTCCAACTAAGTTGACGTCTTGCACACAAATGTCCACAATGTTCTAAAAACTGTTGGAAAAACCTAGAAGTATGAGAAAGAAAAAGTATGGAATATTAAGTAACATAAATAATGGAATTTACTGACTTGTTAATTTTAGGAATTCCCTTCCCAACACCTTTTTTTTTTTAAAGTGGCGACATATTTGTTGGGTTTGCCACTCAGTCCCAGTTGTTTCCATAAAGATGCGGAGGATTCTCTTGCTCCTCACACACACACACACACACACCCACACACCCCCACACACGCACAAACAGCATGGAGTGATTTGGAGTTTTCCCTCTCATCCATGTAACCAACGCTGAGCGAGGCCAAGCTAGAATGCATCTGAATGGACCCCGGAAAAGATTCATAATCACAGACGAGATGACAGGTGGCTCAAATTTCAAATCTTTTTTTTTTTTTTTTTTTTTTTGTAATCGTGTGTGTGTGAGCTGTGACAGGCTATCAGTCAGCAGGCAGTGATGGTGTTTTCTTAACCCAAGAGCCGCATTTAGCTGACATCCTGCCGCAGCGGAACTAGGTGACATATTGATGTGGAGGAAATACAACAGGAGGGAAGCTTTAAGACTTCAGGACGGGCTTGGAAAAGAGCAAGAGAGAGAAAAAGAATTTCAAGACAGAAAGGTTTGAGGACTTTGATGAGGAATAAAGTGTCTATCTTTATGGTGCTACCTGGAAAGATTTCTGATTCAGCTTTATAAAAATGACAGAGGAGTAAAAAAGCATCAGAGCACAAAAAAGTGACAAAGAGGAAATCTTGATTAGTCAGAGTCTTAGAAAAGGATTCACGTTAATGGAATTTTTACATATTATGTCATTAAAGCCAGAAATGTAAATTGTTTTTCATTAGAAAATTATTATTTGGAAAATGGAAGGAAAATTAGATATGCTTTCCAAGGTTTTTTTGAAATAAAAACCTGAAAAGTGTGGTGTGCATTTATATTCAGTCCCCCTAAGGCAATGCTTTGTCATTTCCAACTGCAGCTGCAGATACATTGGGGTGCGTCTCCATCAGACGGGATGCTGTAATTAAATTTAAATGAGTTTAATTTAAATTAAATTCAACTTAAATTTCCCTCCAGGAAGACCTTCCTCTGGGTCTTTTGTCTTTCTATTTAGTGGTTGAGTTTCTTCTGTAAACAAATCATTGCATTGGATGTTTTATAGAAGTATCAGAGTAAAGAGGACTGAACACGAATGTTAAATTTTCAGATTTTTATTTGTAAATCAATATGAACGCTTGGTATCCTTTACGCATCATAATTATGCACTACTTTGTGTTGGTCTGTCACATCCAATCTAAAAAGAAACAAAATCAAATAAAGGCAGATATTGGTGGTAATGTCAAATTTTGGGAAAACATTTTATGGGTTTAAACGAGGAACTTTTTACTGTTCATATTTCCATAAAGGAAAATGCTACATACTTATCGATTACCAAATGGTCACCCAACAGCGAGTTTTCAATTTAAAACCTGAATGATGATGACGCCCCCTCCCCGCCGCCCCTGTAAGCCGAGTGTTTTGGTGACTAAAACGCCATGCATCAAATCAAAGTGCAGGCTGCCGCCATGAGCATGGAGACAAACCGCTCTGACGTTTCTAAGTACAGGAGTCTGCGTTCAGTTACTTTGTCACAAATCACTGCAAGGCTTCCTCTCCAATCCTTCATTTCGGGATTACCGGGGAGTTTGCGTGCTGCCACGACCGTCGGCACACAAGCCTGTCACCTGCTCAGTGGGGGCAATAATTGGTATGAAATACCGATATGGGCAGCTGAAAAGTGAGTGCCCCGAGGATTTCTGTTTTACATTTTGTAAACGGTTTGAAGTTCTAGTACATTCCTCTGTTCCTGTAACACAACGACTGAAATGAAAGCGCCAATTTGTGACAAAGTGAAATAGCACAAAGAAAAGAGGAGAGAACGTGTTCAAATATCCGGTTGTGTATTCTTTTTATTAACGAACGTACACTGGCCATTAAAACAGAGCCAAGTAGTGAAATAGACACAAAATACTACGTTGTTTTTTTTTTTAAATACACTCCTAAGAACGGTTGTAAATGGCATAATGAGAAACACTGTTGTGGCAGAATGTCAGGAAGAGCAGGAGCTTCTTAAAGAAACAGTTGCCAATCTATTTTAAAAGAAAAATTATTTCTTTTAAATCAGGTTTGATTTATGTAGATCATTTTCATAACAGAAGGTAAAAAGGTACGTTGATTGTGGTATGAAACGGTCCTTTTCACCTGGGAAATGCATAACACCTCCCCTTTATACACTATATATATATTTATATTTTGTCGTGTCACAAGATGGTGGATTTGAACTTGTATAACGACAAAATTAGCAAAACTGAAAGGAAAACATACGGTGTGCAATAGGTGACATGCATTTAAAGTGAGTCAAATAGATTGTACTGAAAGATTCGGGTGGTAGCTTTAAACTTTGAAGATGCACTGAAAATGTTTTTCTGTTCCAGGATATTTCCTGCGATGGCAAGGATGGAAGACACAGAGAGCGAGAGAAAAAGAGAGAGGGGGAGAGAGAGGGAGCAGTCACACTGAATAGTGACTTACTTCACGTCCGTACAAAACAAACAGGCGTAGAAATCAGCACTCGACGGGGATGTGTAAAGCAAATCACACACCACGACATGCCTCTGACAGAGAACAAGAGGAATTCGTTTCGCTCTCACACATGAGACAAAGACAGGAAGGGTTATAGGAGGAGGAAAAGAACAGGAGAGTGGCACTTACATGAAGTGAGACACACTGAGGAGATGGAGGGTTAAAAATGACATTTGTCAAGAGGTACCAGATTCTGGCGGTTTGTGATTTATCACCAAAAAAACTGAGTAAAGGAATCAAACCATGACTGGTCCTTTAGAAAAAAAAAACAAAAAACAAAAAAAACAAGAAACAGAAAAGGGTCAAACAGACGCATTCACACCAGTGGAGGTGAAAAAAAGAAAAAACAGTCTCTTCAGATCACCCGGTTGTTATTTGTGCCTTAATTCAGAAGCTGGTATTAGTCTCTCAAAAAGGCGCGACGCTCCGAGCCACACATATTCTTTTCTATGGGCTTATCAGTCGGAGAGCCAGAGGAGCTGTCCGGTCTCATTCTCTCATCGGAGAGCACATGTCAGGACCTATTTGCCACTGGTTACTCTGAGAGTGACATCAGTGATGACCTCTTGACCCCCGCTGACGGAGAAATGCTTCTGAAATAGTTTTCCATTACAGAGGCGAGAGAGCAAGGGCGGATATGGGAAAATGAGAAAATAGGAGAACTGGAAAAGGCATTTAGACCTGTGGTTGACCCATCATGTTTTTTAGTTTTCTGCTGACGGCGTTTATGAAATGAGTATTTGACCCGTGAACAAAGCCTTTGTCATCTCCCTCCTGCGATCTCAACCTCTCTCGCGCCGACTGTCCACCGAGGGCTGTTGCCGAGGATGAAGCGCGGGTCGTTAAGGCAACACGCTGAGCTCGGTTTCTGTCCTTCTACCACTATTGATGATCTGGACCTTCCTGTCAGCCTGGGCGATATGGGAATCAACCTTGAATGTTATCTGTGTTGGAGTTTTGAAATAAGGGACAAATTGTTGTCAGTGAGCTTTCGACATGCCTCTCTACAGGTTGGGAACGGGTGCTTCATATAGATTTGACCCGAGACGAGTCGATGTCAATGTTTGTTCGCCCGGGAGCCCGCTGCTTGAGAATGCCATTGTTGTTTTCCGACAAACTAAATTGTTGCCCAATGAACACATTGAGCTGTGGACAAGCAGGCAACGGTTAAATCTAGAAACACTTTGGTGTGAGAATGTGTATTTTTCAAATGTTAAATGAAAAATATGTTTTTACCGTTTTTTTTCTTCCACTATGATTATGAAATTGAGCAAGATGTGTATTTATCAGACACTGTGTGCCATCCATACAGACATACATCCAAACAGATTCATGTTTGCTTTATTTGGTTCAAAATAAAGCAAACATGAATAATATACGGTAAAGCATGGGGTACAGATTTTGTAATATTTTATTACTATTGTTTCTGTAATAACTGCTTTTTGTAATCCCTAAATTTTGTGATGTATAACATTTTGGTTTGTTTTTAGTTGATTTGTAGGCTGTTTTTATCACTATGGCTATTGGGTATTTTGTCTTTTTTATTTAAACTGTAACCGTTTCTGTGCTGATCTGTTTTCAAGTGTATCATTTACAAAATGGATCGGATTTATATAAAGTATTTTAAGTTCCAGCACACATTTATAAGATTTTACAGCATTCAAATAGTTGAACTGGACCGGCTGTAGCCGCTAACAAATTTATTTAAAGCCAACTAGAGGGACTGTTTGAGAATGTGCACGTTTAATACAAGAAATGGCGGCCAGTAAACTGTCAAATCTGCAAAATAAAGTGGAAATACTTGACCCATCTACCTGAAAACATGCATAAAATACCCAAAGTAGACATATACATATTTATTTAAAATAAATTAAATAAAGTTTCACTTACAAACAAACGTTTTGTGCAGTTTAACTGAAACAATTCACTCAACACACAAGCCACTTCTCATTTCTAACACTTGCACTGTCAAAGAAAATCAGAGTTTAAAAACAGGAAAATGCATGCACCACACTGAGACCGATACCTTTGTTATATTTTATCATTCTGTGAGAAGACAGGCTTTAAGGCAATTACCTCGGCAGACCAAAAGTCAGGTTTATGTTTACCCAAAATATCTTATACCAGAGTTTTAGCATTTAGTGGGTCATTAATAAAACACATGCGGCCAAATTAATGAGGATCTGGAGTGAGAGAAAACAGAGCTCTGTTGGAATGTAGTAATTGTCCAGATTTGAGTCATGCAAAACTTAGGCATTCGACAAAATCAACTCCTAGATTCAAGCTTCTCTATATGTCTTACAACCAAAGCAGTGGGTATTTCTTGACCATCTTGTCGCTCTAAATTGCACTAAAATAAACACAGAGCAACACTAACTCATTCACCGATAATGTCCTGGTTGTTTGTCCTTCATGAAACATGAAATTAACTTAAAAAAAAGCAACTATAATGTTCTGACCTAAAGAGGTTTATGCTTGTACACACAATCTGACTCAACACACACAGTGTTCAGTAAACTCAGGTCTCCTGCTTGACGATGTATGGGGAGCAATTTGCTAGCATGCGACACTAATGCTGGCATGAATGCTCCGTTTTCTTAAGACTAACTCTACTCACAACATATTTCACCTCAGCTACAGTTAAAAGTCTGTGATCAAAACTTATAACTCATTTCCACAGCCTAAAAAAGAAAATCTAAATTAAGATTTTCTTTTTTAGGCTGTGGAAATGAGTTCTGAACCTTGTAAATGTACTTTGCTCTGTGCAGATGCCTGGGGATACCCGAGCACAGCAGGAAAAAAGGTTGCATGGCTCAGACAGAATATAGACCACACTGCCAATACAGTCTCTCTTTCAAAGTAAACATGCAAATAAGGAAAAAAATACAAATATTGTTGCAGAAAACCAATATTCGTTAGATCTACAACAAAAATAGGAGATGATTATCAAAAGTTGACTTTCTTCACGTAACCAGCTATGAGTAGGTGGGTGAAAAAAATACAATTACAAATTTTGTTCTTGATCACAACTATAGTCACCTTAACCATTGCCCCACCATGTCAACTGCCTAAAAAGAAAATAAATAAATAACACAAAGACACGCCCTCACTGAGCCGACATTTTGAAGTCACCTCTTCTGAAAACCTATGTGGCACAGACAACTGGAAATAGCAGCTCACCTTTTAATTTCATTTAGACCGCAGCATAATGGTCTTTGACTCTACTAAATCTGTCATATGAAGGTCATTAACAGCATCTGTGCTGCTCCATCAGAGACTGATTGACAAACCACTAGCAGTAAACCATTGAAAATGGGAGGCAACAGTGAGGCAATAAATCCATTTTTAAATTTGATTTATGTTTAGTGAGAGCGATGCTTTGAAGGGAGCCTTTCTACCTCATCACTGCAGGTCAGTATGAAGAGATTTCAAGTGTGCCAACTGCAGTCAGGTAGCTCTGCTGGCCTTTTGCCGTGCTGATAAATTATAACTATGAAAGCTCCAATTAGATCAGAGGTTCCCAAACTTTCTCTCCTGGAACTCCCGAGTGGTTTCCAAACATTTTCTGGGTCCCCCTATGGATTACAAATAGGGAGGTTTAGAGAGACTCCCTGTTTGAGAGTCCCTGTCATACGATTTGTGTCCAGGGGTTGGGGGGTGGTAGAGAGATTCTTAGAGACTCCCTGTTATACTCTTCATCCTCTCAACCCCCTCGCCCCCTAACGCACACAGTATTCATTGTTGTTGTTTTTTTTCCATTCAGCCATACCGCTTCTCGCGCCCCCCCTGCAATGGCATGGAGCGCCCCCTAGGGGGCATGCCCCCCAGTTTGGGAACTTCTGAATTGGATTATTACTTCACCATTCTGGCCCCCACACCCCTGTAATTTAATTTAAATTACCCATGAACCTTAGTCGGTGGAGCATTTTCAACAACCTTTTCGGTCATCTCAATAGCTGGAGCAATGATAAGGTCTTTTTCTTTTTATTTTTTTAAGATGAACATTTGGGGGGTAAAATCAAGGCGACAGACATTAAACGGTTGATTGGGATGTAATATCCCAATCGCCCAGGGCCGGGCGTAAGGTATAAGAGAGGTATAGTTTAGACTTTTTGTGTATACAGTGATTGGCATGTGGCTGTTTCAGATTGTGACACAGGCTTCTGGATCATCTTCACAATAAGCCCTCCCAGGAAGCTTGCAGCAGATTATCGTCATGCGCACCCCCTTTCCCCAGGCACACTGACCTCCTCAGACCTTCTAATATAGAAGCCTCTGTATCCTCATAACAGCTACACCCCAAGGATTCACAAAACAACACACCGCTGGGCGACTATGGGCCCTCCCATGGTCCACCATCTCTCTCGCTGCATGGAGGCTGCACTTCTGATTCTGCTCCCACACGTGGAACCTAACAGAGCTATGAAATTTATTTATTTATTTTTTTATATGGGAGCTAAGCTTTCTTTCAAGGTGATCCGAGTTTTGGGGAGGAGCGACGAAAAGCAAAGTTTTTCCATCACCGGGAGGTGCAAAGTGAAAGTTAAAGGGAGCATTTCCTCACACATTCATAAATTCGTTAGTGCAAACTTTTCAGTGTATCAGTTACATTAAGGCTCATTAACTTCTTTTTTCCTGCTTTATATCAGCTAATTAGCTCAGGGGTGGCCACAAATTAATTACCATCTTCTACAGCCCCGTGCAATTGCATTGTGTTTATTTAGTCTCTCCTATTAACTTTTAATCTTTTCCCACTCGTAAAAACAGGCAATTAACATTTTTTGATAAACAAAAATGATGCCAGCAAAGGGATAATCAGCGACTCTGCATGTCGCCCATGCAAGATTACCCTGTCAGCTAAATTGACCCCTCGAACTATCCTCATTCCACACTCTTTGGTCTTGCTGGCGTGTGCGTGAGTGTGTGTGTGTGTTTGAAGAATCGCATATAGCAATGTCATGACTTTTGTTTTCTTTATGTTTCCCAGAAAAAGTGCAGTTTTGTAAACAGATGGTAATAGTTTTTTTTTCCTCTTTTCTTTATGGTTACTCCGTTGCTGTGTTTGAGTTCACCATGATATGACAGTGGCGAGTTCAATAGAGATTCTGAAGAAAGTCTTCAATTTTCTATAGCGTATTTCAATAAGCCAACACAATGGCTGCTTCATTAGCTCATTGATTCATTAATGTAGCCATCACTCTTCCTCATATTCACAGAGCACAAACACTGATGATACAGAGAAAAAGGTAACAGTAATGATAACTCTGACCACGGTCGAATTCCTGCTAAGGCACCAGGCGGCTATCCGCTTTGATAAAGAGGCCCATTTATACGCCGTTTCCCAGCTCAGGGTCATCCTTCTCCATATTCTGTGTATTGACCCGGGTTGTTCCTTTTATTACAAGCAGGTTTTTTTATTGAAGGATGATTACATTGAATGATGTCAAGCGAGGGGCGAGAAGATCGACCAGAATAATGACGTTCCGGAGAGCGAAGAGGCGGCGGTGGTGGGCGGAGGGGGTCGATTGCGACAGTTGCCCTGGTATTTTTGCGCAGCCTCACAAATTGAGTCGCATCCTCGCTCATCCATTATTTAACACTGATCAGACTCTCTTGGCAGCTATGGATTTGATAATCATTCCCATGTCCATATTAAATATGTGACATAAATATCACAGTAGGAGCTTGTCAATACCGGAGCAGCAGCATAAAACCGGCGAGTGGAAGAGGAACTAATATATAGATACATGAAGGAAAAGGAAATGAGAAGATTGTCTCAGGATGTGATGTGACAGGGAGCTGTTAAAGATACTGGAATTGGCCCTGGAGTAAAAAAAATAAATAAAATAAATAAATCAGTAAAAATGGGTACTTTAAGTCAAATATTATTTAATCACAAGGGCTCCTGATCAGTTATGTTTATGCCACTGCAAAATTAAACAATGGCTCCAAGGTTTATAATCAAAGGACAATTAATCATATTAGCTTACATTAGTGAATAGCTTATAGTGGTAAAGCTACAAGGTAAAACTAATGTGTTTGTGTGAGTGTGAACTGTTTAGATACATTATCAACATAACCTCATATAATATTTATTTATCATCAAAAATGGTTATTAAAGGCTTTTTAATGGCAAAACCCCCCACCTTGTGTTAAGTTAGATTAGATTAAGACGTACCAATGACACATTTAGGGTATAGCTTGGATCACAATTTTTATGTAACTCTTCAGTCATCTCATGATGTGATGTTAGATTTACATTAGATTGTCCATCATATATAACAAAAAGCCTCAACTTAAGTTAGTAGATCAAGATATAAGCCGATGGCACCTTCATGCCAAATCGGCACAGTTGCAAATAACTGAACGCGGTACAGCACTGGTGCAAAACAAAGCTATGGAAAGAAGTTTTTAAAGGTGAAAAGAGTTTTCAATAAATCAGACGTAAGCTATGAAGTAGGATGAGACGGTTCAGTGTTGCTGCATGCAAACTTTCAGGGCAGCTAGTGCTAGCATTACTGCTATGTTGCTAGATATGTAGGCCGACGACATTGGCGAAGATATTTTTTAGTTTTGTTAAACAGCAAAAATGAACATGACTGATTAGCAGCCATGTTTTTACCATATACAGATTTTACCGTTTACTTGATATAATATTCAGAAACTTGGGCATTGGAGTGAGTTTTCTGAGCCATCATAAGAACATCTATTGGATCACAAATTTGGTGTGATTCATCTTCAGACATCCGATAGCATGGCGTTAGATTTTCAAATTTAGCTTAGCCTTAAATATTTATTAACAAAATATTTCTTTTGATACAAGCTGAGTCCTTTTACAACATTAAATTGTTTATTACCCCGCCCCAAAAGTTGGAAATTCATCTAGCTATTCATTTTTTATACCCAGATATTCCTGACATGCATGGCAGTGATGCCCATCTCCAAACAGGATATACAACCATGCAGACACATAGTCACACATAAGGACAACTTATTTAATCTGGTCTGTCGAAAGAAAGCTGGAGTACCCAGAAAGAACCTATGTGTGCATGTGGATAACATGTCTAATCCACCCAAAAGGGCCCACAACACAAAGTGTTTGACCATTTAATCACATTATCAAATTTAACATAACCTTGAGTAAAGATGACTTTAACCCATCATCGTCACTCTTAACTTTTCTATTGTTAAATATCTGCCGCTACTTATCACACAGAGGGTCCATTTTAGAATCGCCAGCACTGCCAGCGAAGTCCTAGCAACACCAAAAATGAAAGCGCTGACATTTATTCATATGAAAATGTTTCTGTGTGGGAAAAGTGGCGTGTGTGAGAGGAGTTAAAAAAAAAAAAAGGATGATGGGATGTAAGCCACCACATAAATAAGGTGCAGAAAGGGATGATAACAAGAACCAGCATCTGCCAGGCAGACAGGCAGTACGTTTCCTCTCTCCACTGTGGACTCTTCGTCTCCTGTGATTTTCTCCAGCTGCTGGCCGTGAATACTGGCCTATGCACTCTAGATTAAAGCGCAACACATGTTTCTCTGCAGGCTAGACTATACATCATCCCCCGATAACCAAAGACAAGGGCTCTTCCATATTGTCTCGGAGCAAAGACGGACAGTGGAAAGAAGATGTTTGGATGTAAGGTGTTGAAGATACCGGACGTCTGTCATTAGACTTCTCTTGTCATCATGCTGAAATTATGCATGTATGTGTCATGTAGAAAGATAGCAGTTCAACATCAACAAACTGATCTTGAAAGTGCCTAAAAAAATTCAAACTACTTATCGTATCTACCCACAAATCCTTTGGAGTACTGTGACGAACTTTTTAACCATTAAATGTGATCCACAACAGCACGAGTTTGGTGCTAAAAATGTAGTACAGCTGTCGGCGCTCAACTAAATTTGAGTGTGTGGGCGACCTTTCTACCGCCTCACACATTTGTGTTTAACACAAGGGCAGAAAGGGAAGACAATTTTAAAGTTTCCTTTAAAACTTGTGAAAGTTTCTTTACACAAGATCTCCATTGCAGTGGTACCTTTAAAGTGCAGGAAAAAAAAATACATGGACGCAAACATACAAAAACAGCATATTGTTCCTTGATCGTATCCATAAAAGCCTGAATTTAATCATTTGTGGCTTTATAATAATTTTTATAGTTAGTATTTACATTTGTAAAGGGTTAATGTCAGACATCAAGTACACTGTTGAAACACTTTGACGTTGTTCCAAGTGTTTTAATACAAATATGTATCAAACAATTTTATTAAGTCCACCCACTGAACACTGGTTTTCATTCAGAACATTAGGGCCAGATTGAGCATAAAATGGTACAAACTCCGTCAGGCATTACCAAATGTCTATGGGAAACCTTAAAGTGCATAAAAATAATCTCTGAAACCCAAGACAAAGAATGAAGACAAATCGGCCTGCCATACATGACCAACAGGTTTTCCACAAACCACAACGCAGCAAATAAGCAGATCTTCAAACTCCTGTGTTTCATTACCAACCGTTTTTGCATTGCTTTGGTGTGTACTGCTTTAGTAGTGACAAGTACGTAGGTCAGTCTGCTTCTTTCTGTGGTGGCACTTAACAAAAAGCAGCACAAATTTATCTACATTTTTCATGTGAAGTTCAGTCGCAAACTATGTTTCAATTCCCCACAAACTTGTGAACTTTAGCAGAACCTGTCATCTGTTTTGGATTTAATCATAACAGCAGAAAGTGTCTGTGCATGAACCATGATGATTTAGTCTACTTGTAAAACCGACCTCAACCCCAAGTGTTGAGGTCTGCTTCTCAACACTTTAGCAATTATGTTTCATTACTTTACATGTCTTACCATGTAATTTCAAGTCTTTCTATTTAATCGTAGTTAATTGTGTTGACTATAAATCATTTCTCATATACTAACGTCAATCCAGTCGGCTTACAAAGCGGGAACGGCACATAGCTGCATTAAGCAGATACTGGGCATTGATTTTTTCAGCAGAGAAGTTTCACACACAACTTTCAGATGTTTTGTTTCAGAATAAATCAAGTACAAAATGACAACTGACAAAGGACGGCTCCACACAGAAAAACAAGAAAGCTAATAGCTCTCAACAGCTGAAAATTTGTCTCATGAAAAATAAGCTATCCTCCATGGCAAGACAGGCTCTTTGCTCTAATGGGAGTACCCGCCGCCATTGGTGCTTCAGTGCTAAGGTAAGTATCAGTGAAGCAGGGAAAACAAATTCAATAATAATTAACTTGGGTCATCTACTCATCTGCTATGGCTCATAAACCTTAGAGAAAATTTCCCCAAGAACTTTCCCAAAGCCTTTAACTCTGCCAAGTGCAAGTGAGAGATGCTTTACACCAGCCAAGTTGAGCTCATTGTTTCAGTCCCTCACCAGGCGAGTACTATTTGTCAAATCAGCTTAATCTTCATGTGGAAAATGTTATAGCAGTTATTAACAAGAAGAAGAAGAAGAAAAAAAAAATCACATGAAGTGGTTTGTTTCATTCCCATCACTGTTCCTGGTTAGATCCAAGCTCACTTCTGTTTTCTTTAACCTTATAAATAAAGAATTTTACACCAGTGTAGACAAATACTTAATTTTGTGCTGTCTTTAATTTTAGTTGCTCAAAATTTAAAACAGACTTGAATTTATTAGTGTATATTTTGGAGAAGATTTTAAAATACTGGATTGTCTTATTCAGTCTAGTTGGTCAGAACTGATTTAAAAGACGTCAAACGTGAATGGAAGGCCACCATGTGGCAGGATGACGACCCCGAACCCAGTTAATGATCTAAATATGTCGTGCTGTTTTATTCAATGCCATGCTCTTCTATAACTTGCAGCACACCAGCACTAGAGGAGTGGTGTTTGACACCTTTAGATCAAAACACATTTATGTGTAACAATGAACCAGTCAAAGTCCAGACTCAAACTCAATTGAGAACTGTGGAGAGTGTGAAGAGTGGATAATCTGATAACCGAGTCTTCAGGTGTATCAAGAGTACAAAGTTCATGGAGCGCTGGGACATTCAAAATCTCATTTTGAACGTGAACAAAAAGGAGATGATTGTACAGTTACAAGATTTATTGTGTCTCTCAGGCCAATACAGTATTTTTGAATAATTTTACTTCCATGTCACATGTTAGCCTACCACATAAAATACATTGGCGTTTGTGGTTGTAGATTCTGGAAATGCATATGAAGTTTGAAGACTTGTTAAGCGTGCTATATTACTTCTTGAAGAATGCACATTCCCTATTACAAATTATCATTTAACTGTGACTCTGAACACTGTTTAGACCAGGCGGAAAAAACGAGAGCGCTAATCTTTCAAAATAACTCGGATTGAGGTGTAACATGTTTTGTTCTCAACAATGAGTAATACCAAATGAATAAAAACTATTAATACTATTGTTTTTCAGGATTTTCTAACCTTGTATGGTTGCTACAGTTTGAGGAAGAGACAGGTATTTTCACTATATACTGGACTGATGACGTCAACAAGATTGCCCAGATTCCAATTTCCAACAGAACCATCTTGTTCTTACAAAATGATCAATATTGGCAAAAAGCTAAAATTTACACAAAAAAAAAAAAAATCCACCATATATTTTTGACTGTTATTTAGAAAATAGTGGTTATTCGATGCTTAGTTGTGAGAGATAACACATTGCTGTTCTCCAAATGAGAGTTGGAGTAGACTTCAGTGTTTCTCTTAGGTTAGTCTTTGCCGCTTGAAGACCATTTTCTCCTTATTTATGTTTCTTCAGCTATCTTTTATTCTTGCCCAGACAAAATGTGGCCCTTCAGTGTGCCGCCTTTGTTGTTGTGTGTCGTGGAAGCTGCCCTCTATGCTGGCTGTCAGCTGGCCGTAGAGCTAATATCAGGGCTGCCTCTCAGGCTGGCAGACCCAATCAGGCTCTGGAAGCCCGGCTGATTGGACTGACATACTCCATCAAACCCAGCATCAAAGCGCTGCTGACCATACACTGGGGTCTGACTGCTTCGGACGTCACCGAGTGGGCCCGTGCAGGCCTTTTTTAAACAATCCTAATATAGATCACCAGAGTTTCTTTTCTCCCTGCCTCCCTTTTTTGACTTTGAGCAGATTTCTCAGCTTGTGCTCTTGATCCAGAGGATTTGTGAAGGTGTGGAGCAGTCAGATTTGATTCCACCAATTACATTTCTTCAATGCATTTAATTTGCTTTTATTCACTTCAGCTATGCAGGTATAACTAAATGTTCTCATGAACTGAATAAAAACATAAGCCTTTAAATATCTGACTTTAAATTACTGTTTTCTGTTTTAGATCAGTTTGATCTGCCAGATTGTTTTCTATTTACTATCTATCAGTAATATGAGAGAATTAGACTCTCCATACATTGCAACAAAGGTAATTTTTTGGGATCTATGACATGTTAATAGCACCTTTAGAAATATGCTAACTATGAAAAAGGGTGATGTGTTCAATACTGATTTTACCCACTGTAGGTGTCTTTGGTCACATGTTTGACAGTAAAGCCTTTGGTTTCGGAAATGGAATAAAACAAAACCCTCCATATGCTCATAATCATTATATGTTGAGTCGCACCGGCAGACACTAAATCACCAAATCAGAATTATGTTAACATAATTCTGTTCAGAGTAGAATTTGATACTTTATCGCTCTTGTTCTTCTGAACCTAAAATGGACAGCATGCGATGTTCTGCGCGCAAGTAATTATATTGACAGCAGACGTTGATACGTCCATGGATTTATGTCACCAGGTAAGAGAAGGAAGTACTTAATGGAAGAGAGCGTACATCGTCAACTCGACAGGGCAACCCGCAAATCTCCAAGAGATTTCAGAAAACCTGGCCACCCAAAGGGACACACTCAAAATGACATTGGAGCATCAACCACGACTCTTGGTTGGTCTCCAATCTGACATTACTGCCCATAATCACGCCCACAAAGTGAGACTCACCACCAGTGGAGAGATGCTCAACTTGGCTAGAACCAGCTAGAGTGAGACTTGACAATGGAGAAGGGCCTTTAGATTTGAAGCCTTGGAAACCTTGGTACGGTTGAGGTCCGTCAAAAACATTGACTTTGTCCATAAAACCACTTTAATCAATTTGGGGATAAACTTTCGGTCATTGTCCAATTAGTAGAGTCAGTTGTGCCCATACTTTTAGACTGATATACTGAGATGTAATTTTACTATTTTAGCAAAACTTTTCTTTTTGTGAAGTACACCACTGCATCCAAGGAAAACATGACGGTATGCTGCTGCCACCACTGTACAGTTTGGGTGGTGTTCTCAGGTTTGTAAGTTTCCTCCTTTTCCTCCAAATGCAGAAAAGGCCATTATAGTAAAACATCAATTTTAGCTTCATCTGATTGGATGACTTAAGGGTATTGTCAATATGTGTAACTGAAAAGCTTTTTCCTATTTTATTGTCTTTCTTTGGAGAAATACTTCTTTCAGACTTCTGTCAGTACAGAACTTGCTTCACTTTGAATAATGGCACTTACCAGCTTCAACCATTGTCTTAATGTGTATTGCTTTGTTCTGGAGTTGGCAATTCCACCGAAACAAGTTCAAATTAAGGACTTGGAACTCCTTGCGCATGCCGTTTATACCGCTTTAAGTGTTTGAACAGTTGAGCATGGTACCTTCGGACATCTGGATGAAAACGGCTTTCCACTTCCTGATATGATTGGCTGATTTCAAAAAGTAGGAGTGTGTTTGACATGAAGCATCCAGAAGTGTGTTTCCAGTTAACTCAAATGTAGTGAATTAACCTGTCAGACATTACAAAGTCATGACTTCATCATTTGGGCTTCATCAAAGTACAGAAATATTTGAATATTTAAACTTCTGACTTCAAAGAATGACTTCAAAGAAGGTCATAATGTTTTTTTGTGTCATTTTACAAATAGAAATTATTTTGGTAATCCTAATTTACTTGAAAATTAAAAAAAGGTCTTAATATGTTTTAGCATGAAAATAAAGTTCAAAGAATGCAGTCGTGTGCATTTGATGCCTGCACCCTGTCGGATTTAATATCAAAACATGTGGCATCAAGACTTCACAAACCAAAAGTGAACATCTCAACTAACCATACCGCACTTCCCAAATAAAACTGTTACAAGTTCGACATAATTAAGTATTTCATATAACTTGCTCGACTTTAATCATGTTCAATCACCCTGTTATAATCTATAATTGAAATGTTTATGGGAACATGGCATTTTTGTGGGAATCATCAGAACCCTAACAGCCTTAGACAAACATGTTGAACCTTCTAATTATGTTGTATAGAGCAAGTACACGCGAGTACATGCAGCATATGTGTGTGTATTTTTCATCGTTCCCTGAGAGGGAGAGGAGAATGAGAAATTTATTAGACGTGTTGCATTGTCAACTAGATTGTAAGTGTTTGAGTAAACTACAACAGTGATGAGAGAAAAAAAAAAAAAAAATCAGAGGTCTTGACACTCTTTTCGGGCAACCTAATAAGAACTGACTGCTCCTCAGACAGAGAGGCAAAATACAATTTCAGTCCTTATTGCTGGTTATTCAAGACACTCCAATGGAGCGTTTGTAAATGATTTAATTGACTGCGTCCCCCGACAAGCTGTGGAACCAATTCCCTCCTCAGCTGAAGAGGTGTGCCAATCACTGTGCCACTGTTTCTGAAATAACATTATGGAAAAAATGCACAAGAGCTGCTTAGACGCCGTTTACCTCTCAGCTCTGCATTAGTTATGTTGCAATTTAAAAGCCCCCGGGGGGTCCGGCTCAAAAACTGCAGTGAGAAAACAGGTTGGGCCTGCTTTCCAGAGCTGGGGGTTCTGGTCACAAGGAAACCACGAAGACCGCTGAGAGCTCACTACTGAAAGACGATTAAGTTGTGTTTATCTAAATTTTAATAAGAAAAGTGTGGAAGACTGTTACTTTCGATGGGTTTTATGATTCTGTGGAGTGGCTGGTAGAGATGTGACTGAGTTTAAAAATGATCTGGTGTTTTCAAGAGATTGCAGGGCTTATTACTTGGAATCTGTAAAAAAAATAAAAAATAAATAAAAATCTGTTTACCACAAATTCTCGTTTGGTTTTGGGTCTGGACTTTGGAAAATTGTAATTTTGACCATACTTTGACTTAAAGCATTCCACTGCAGCAGAGTTTAGTGGCCCGAGCCCGATCTGAACCAGACCCAAATTCAGGCCGGGTCGGGCCAGCATTGTTTCCTCGATGCCGTAAAATTGGAATTAAAACATGTCGGGTTTACTTTGGTCTCAGGCCTATAAATGAAGTTGCTCAGTTGGGTCGGCTCAGGCTCGGACCCAATGCCCGTTGGCCGGGGCCAAAATGGGTTGGATTTTCCAGGCCCGATCTAAACTCTACACTGCAGTTCTGGATCTACGTTTAGGGTTGCTGTCCAACTGGAAAACGGTTCTCTGATGTGGTTTCTACCAGGATTTTTGCTCAATTTATCTTTTTTAACGCTAATAACAAGATGATGTCACCACATTTCTGGTGTGTAGAGTTAAAAGTTTCTCCCCACACTTGTACTCACGTAAAATTTGTTTCAGATGCACAAACACTGACACTGCAGCTTTAGTTATTGTATATATAGTTAAAACCTCACTGTAGGACAGAAAAAAAAAAAGGATTCTAAATACACTAAGAGATAACGCAAGTGTGATTAAGAATGACTGCAAAAACGCAATGATTTCCAGCTTTATTGTTGCCTATGTGTATAAAGAGGCCCGTGATTATTTGCCGTGTTCCTTTTGTCATTTCCAGCAATGTGTGAAATTGAGACGACTGAGGACACAATTATGTTTTCATTCTTCCTACTGGCAAACGCTCAGCGCCTCCACAATGAAATAAGAGTTGGAGTGATGATACATTTAATTCATTATCAATTTAATACAGCCACGGCGCCCAATAAGCGGCGATACAGCGAAGAGAAAAAAAAAAAAAAACACAAGGCCAGGAAAACAAATTAACGGAAAGCCTAAGGAATATTCGTTTCGCCTTTACTCTGCGTCCTCGCGGCATATGGCTACCTATTTGCAACAAGGGTTCATTTGCGGATATATAAAGGAATCGGCGCGGGGACAAATAAAATTATCTAATAAAACCCAACCGAGAAGAAATATTGCCTGGGAAACATATGGCACTGTCAAAAATTATCACTTGAGACGCTAAACACAAATACTGGCGAGTGCGATTGTAACACGTTCCAGTCTGAATGAATTAATTCACTTCATTATAGACTGGAAAGGTAGGAGTTATAATCGCCTCAATTAGAGTGCAGCCATAAAGCAGAGATAATGTATATGTAATTTCTTTTAATTTAGCTGCCATCTGTTTGGTGCAATTGAACGCACTGTAATATTTAGCTTTTCATTAGTTTGTTTTTCGCTTAGTGAGGCCGATTATGCGTATTGTACGAGCGAAGCACTTTTCGACTCCAATAAATCCGAGATGATTGATTTTCAATGTAATCAAGTTCACGCGCATTAATCAATATAAAAAGAAAAAGAAAATCGGTCTTGTAGGGAAGGAGCGTGGAGAAATAATACTAGGATATAATAAAAAGTAATTGATCCACTGTTTTGTTTTTTTTTTCTTTTGCAGTACATCCAACGCAGTAAAGGTAGAGATGAGCAATTACTGGATGAACACAAGAGGTTGCCGGCCCGCGTTTCGTCTGGTCCGACCACTAAAACCCTCTCGATGGTTCTCCTGGAGACTCTCGAGCATATGTCCCCCCCCGTCCCCTCGCCGCCTCTCATCTGCTTATCTTGGCAAACACTCGTCTCGGTTAGATGAAGGGTGGATGGAGGGAGGTATAAGTTGGGTTGCATCCCCTTTCCCTGATGGCTTCGCTGCCTGGCTCGGCTTGCTTCACACAGAGCGAGCGCTCTTTCCCCAAACCTGCCATATGGGAGCCATAGTGCTTTTTCTTTATCATCTCTTCTTCTTCTTCTTCTTTTTTTTTATGCCCAGTGGTTGTACGGCTGCCTTTGTTGTTCAGGAATAATCAAATGTTGATAGCATAGTTCAAATGGACCATTAAGTATGTGAGAATGCTCTATGGAGATGGAGCAGATAAGGGACCAGGAGCCAGGCAGTCTGCCATGTTCAATAGCCAGCCTAGTGGTGGTGCTAATTTGATTATAATATAGTCATCTCAGAAGATTAGAGCTATTCAATTAAATATTCTAATTAACCTGAAGTATTAGGCAAATGATGCTAATTACAAATATCCTCAAGAGAGCCTGCCGGATGAAAGACGCGGCTGAGACTTCAGTCCGCCGTCTCGTACAACATGTCCTATATCATAGACTCGCTGAATATTAAATTCCCAGCCAATTTGCCTCAGCCCCATTTGTTTAATGGCATTTGCATTTTGTTTGAAATTGAAATAAACATGTGTACCCGGCTCTTAACTTCCCCGAGAAAGTGCACTCTTGGGGTAGCTTAGCATTTTCTGTTTACACAGCTCCCCAGAAATCACACACACAATAAAAGGGGAGAAAAAAAGCACACACACGCACTCGCACACATATAGCCTGGCCCATTAAACTCAAACTGCTTGCACTGACTGCAGCTTAGTGGCATTACTTCCAGGCCTTGTGCGCAAGATCAGACTTTTGTTGTGCAAGTTTGCAATGAATAAATAAAATATTTCATTTCTCAATTAGAAAATATAAAAAAAATTAGCCACCCATTATTAGTGTGTTTGCACCTGAGCAATGGAGTAAGAGAAACCCTTACAATGATGCAAAGGGTAAAAGAATAAAAGGAATCACTTTTGGGCCCCCAATGCTTTGTCTGGAGTCATGAAATCATCATATTTGACAAAGGTGTAAGAAAAAGCAAAGCTATCACGTTACAGAAACATGTCGGTGCCTTCGCTGATTACTTTATATTCATGGTTTTTCCCACCGCAAGGTCGCAAGATATGTCATGTGCATAATGCCGGCCCTCAGCGCGGCATTATAGTCACTCCAAGCAATGTGTTTCAATAAGGCAATTTTCTCGCTGCCTAGGAACATCAGCGGGGCACCACTCTCAACAAAGACAGAGTATGACATCCCATCCAAGCATACATCTGCAGGACAGAAGTATACTTTATTAAAGGAAAATAGGAATTCACAAATGTTTGCACTATAAACGGGGGGAGGAAGGTGAGGTTTGCAGAGGGGCAAAGGGATAGCGGGAGAGCGACTGATTCATGACTTGTGCATAAGATCTGTAACAAAAAAGAAACAGTTTTCACAGTCCTTTATTGGATCTAGGGAGGTATTCTGATGAATCAGGTAAGAAATATCCTTTATTGTCCCATAGTGGGGACAATGTGTCACAGCAGCAAGTGAAGGTATATGGAAGGGATTAACAGGCATAATGATACTGTATATGATACTGTATAAAGCAAAGGTTGCACAAGTCACAAACTGTGCTTAAAAGTGACATCTGTAGAATGAGTCAGTCCAGGATTGACTAGTCCATTTCTGGTTTTTGGGCTGCTCTATTTCTAAGGCGGTCCAAAAGTAAAATAATAAAAATAATAAAAATAAATAAATAAAAAAAACATTGAATATGCTCCCTTTTTGTATTTTCACAAATATAGCGAGTTCATAAATCCTAAATATTGTTTCAAAGAATTCCTGTTCGGTGAATAACCAAACAGTTCAGGTTTGATTGGTCCGAAAACTAAGAGTTGGAGTTAGAAAGAATAAGATGATGTTCCGATACGTAGACAAAGGCTTGGCAATAGCTTAGAAGCTTATGCTGCCATCATTTAATGTATCCATAGTATTCTCACATCAATCCATCCGTGTGGATGTGGAGTTGGTGCCCATCTCCAGCCGTCATTGGCTGAGAAGTGGGGGAGTGTTCTCACTCTGCTTACATATTATTCAGATTCTTTTAGTCACTTTTAGATTATTCTATCCATTAAAAATATGTTCCCATGTAAAAAAAAAAAAACAAGTATTAAAATATCAAAAAATATTTTTTATCATCGTTTGATGAAGAGAATAAAGTAAATAAATTTTAAAAACGTTTTTTTTTTTTTTTTGTATTTTTACTAGATCTAAGCTTTATGAAAGTTGTATATGAATTATTAGAAGAGCCCCAAAAAGCTGCAAATTCCATCTAGGAGGATCTAATTGTACCTGCAGCTTTAATGACTCTTGTTTACTTTTGGTTTAGAAAGAGAGAATCAAAGACAAGAACCTTTTAAATCCTTTTTTTTTCCCTCCAGTCTTTCAGCTTCTTGTGCAGCTAAGCTCAACCATGAGCCTGCTGTATGTCTGCATTAAGCCTGATATAGAAACTATATTTACAACTGGGGATATCATACGAGTCAGGGTAAGCCGGCAGGGATGATATCAGCTTTTGTGTGAGACCCCTCCTTCTCCCCCGCTGATATGTGGAGCGACAGCCATAAGTACTGTACACCTGTCTCATTAGGACAACCATGCTGTTGACCCAGTGTATTAGCCTGGGCCTAATCCTGGCAGATCTGAACAGGCTGCTTTAAGCCTATCATATGGATAAGTCTTCCCCTGAGCCACCATGACAAGGCCAAAGCACAATGGAAAAACCGGGCTGCGCCAACACATCATTATGTCTCCAGAAAAGATACAGGTTATAGGCGAGACTGGGTTTTGTTTGTTTACTGGCAACATTACTGTCAAATTAGAGCTTTTCCTGGGAGGCTCTACTTGAGCCTATTCACAGGCAGACCCAAAAGCTCACACGTTCATGTAGATATCATTCAGACGCATGCTTATGAAGGAATGTCTGGGGTGGAGGGAGCGTCCCAAAGCTGCTTTAAAAAAAAAAAAAAAAGCAGACTGATATTTAATATGGAAGGCACATGTTTTGACTAAATTTAATTCAGTTTAATAGATTTAAACACAATTAATTACAGTTTCTTTTTTCTATTAAAAAAAAATATATATATAGTCCCAAGCTGAAACCTTTGGATTGTGTTTCAAGTACACCCGTAAATCTGACGCACAATTAGCATTCGCAAACAGCAAAGATGCTTTTCTTGACCCACTGGGGTCTTTGTTTCAGAAAAAACAAAAAACAAACAAAAAAAAAACCTCTGCGGGGATGGTGGGAGAGACAATTTTTGTGTTTAAGTTGTGCTAAAAGTAGCTAGCCTATCATCAAAGCTATTTAAGCCTAAAATAGCATCTCAATGATAAGCACGCTGCAGCAAGCCCAGACTTCTCCCACCGCTAATGTTAGCATCTACAGTCCACAGCACTAAAGAATCATCTTTTCAAAAAGTTACATGAATGATCAGGGATTCTTGAAACCCTTGAAAGCTGAATGTGTGTAGCACTTTGCACAAATCTGATGGTTGAATAACCTAAAAAAAATAGATTAAAAATAATATCCTTGTTGTTGAGTTCATATGTCTATTCAATAACATGACCTAGCAGCAAAAAGGCTTTTTAATTGAAAATGCTACTAATTTTGTAAGTATATGATATTCAATGAAAATGTTAGTTACGATTAATTACAGTCTCTTCAATTAAACCCATAAAAAATGTATAAAAAGCAATATTTAAGTTAAAGACAACCTGATGAATTGTTTGTCATGTTATATTGTCCAATGTGTTCATTCAACTTTCCGAATCCATGAATGAATGTGTTTCTTCTACTTTCATACCCACAGGTGAACACAATCCAGCCCCTAGGCACGCAGACCACTTCAAACATTGATGAAAGAATGGTTCAAATCAGGCCATTCCACCGTAATAGGATTCCCACCTGTGCAGTTAGTCAAGACGTGAAATTTCCACAATCAACTGTTAATGGTGCTACAACAAAGTGGAAGAGGTTGAAGACCACAGCAACTCGGGGAAGAAGTGGTAGACCCTGTAAAATTACAGAACAAGATGTAACACGAATAGTCCATATGTTGGCACAGTCCGTCGCTACACACCTTACAAACCTTTTGTCCCATTCAGATGAAGAAGTTTGGAAAAAGTGTCTTATGGAATATATTTTACTGGTTGAGCAGCCACAACCAGGCCTAAAGTCAGCATGTGCAATACAAAGTGGATGCAGCGATGTGAAGCGGTGGAGACGTGTTCTCTGGAGTGATGAATCATACTTTCCTGTCTGGCAGGCCCAGTCTGGGTTTTGTCAGCATGTTGGTGAAATTTAATCAGTTCTATTTGTACTAAAAGTCTTCAAAATATGACTTTTGTTGTTTTAAAAATTAATATGAGAAGGCTTAACCCAAACTGAAAGGCAAATGTTCAGGTTTCGTTTTGTTTTTGTCTTAGCCTGGTTACCGTGCCAAGCTAAAACAATGCTAAACTAATCTAAGCTAGGCATCTGTTAACAAGTTTAGCTGTACTAAATGTTCTCACTTCAGGACTGCTTCCATTATAGGTTGGCTTAAACGTTTCCAGATCACCTTTTATTACAAACTAAACTCATTTTAATGAGTCAGAATACTAGTGAAACAACCCTCACAGGTTAATACACAACAGAAAGCTTTTTCCAAAACTAATTTTCAGCAGCAGTTTAGAACTTTACCCATAGCAACTGAACGCCTGTGCACGATACTAAGCATCTTTCTGTTGATCTTGCGGACTTTCATTGCGCTCCAACACAAATGTGCTAATGAGAGTTTGCCGTGCCCGGTTAAATTTATGTTACAGTCCTTCTCAGAAAAGTAAGTCGATGAGTCCTTTACGAGGACAGATTCTGTGAAGCCTCCCATCATCAATGTCATATTGGGGAAGAGGGAGAGACAGGGACAGAGGCAATAATGGCTGATTTGGACTGGAAGTAGAAATCAAAGCTAATCACAAAGCTTCTTCTTCACTTATCGACTCTTTTTTGTAAACATCAAGAAGAGGAGATTGATTATTGAGAGAAGTTAAATCAGTGTCGACTGCTTCTTTTAACAGGTTCTTGTCATTTAGTTCTGCCTTTTTCTTTTGCTTTACTCAGTCATTTAGGAAACATCCTTACATAAAAATTATTCTTTTCATTCAAATATTAGAATATATTTGGTTAAAAGCCTAAAATATGATGCTTTGCAGCAGTTTGTTCTCAACCTTTTTGCTGTTGGTTGCGTTGTGCGAGCCATTTTCCCCTGTAGGAAACAACCCTTAGTTAGACCACAGAGATACAAACCGAATCTCATCATGGCCAATCTGAGACTACGACCCTGCTGGAGACGAGAGGCGACGACTGAACAAAGCAGTCCCTGGAAGGAAGCCGTTCAACCTCTGGGAGCTGAGCGCATCCCGGCTTTGCCTGGCAAAATGCAAATGTCAAGTGACACTCGACAAGTCTGTGATTAAGATTTAATAGAGAAAAATGGGAGATGAGGATATTAGCCTAACAGACACATTCAGCTGCCACTCCTTGGGGTGCCCATGCTGTCTTCTGATACTGTGATTTATTTTTTTATTTTTTATTTTCTTTCCAGCAGGGGACAACGATAAGAGTGGAAAATAACATTCTCTGGGCAGCTAATACGTTATGAACATAATGCTTTGTTACAAGTAATAATTTTAGACTTCATCATTAGCTGTAATTTTGGTTTGTGTTGACAGCATGGGTAAATATAGTGCGCTTCCAGATTTGATAAAAATCTCTGCCCACGTCCAGCTACTTAAGATGTGTTATTGCCAAGCTGCTCTTGGACAACTATATAACTTTAAGACCCTGATTTGTCAACAGCTGCAGCACACAAAGTCAAAGAACACCTAGAGGGAAAGCAAAGGAACAGTGTAAAAGAATAAAACCTTGTATTGCATCTAATTCTCCTAGGTATTTTCTTGTGATGTGCTTTGTTTTTTTGTTTTTGTTTTTTTTTTTTTTTTTTGAGGTGAGGGAAGTTTTCTGAAACATTTTAGATATATTTTCATCCGGTTAAAAGATTTGTTTCTCAAACAGCTGACGGTGAGGAAGCTGTCCCATTTTAAAACCCGTGAGCATACTAACAGACAAAGGTCGGCGCAGGTCTGCCAGGCTAACACCGACAGATCCGTGTTCCCCAAATCTCCTCTGAAAAGTACAAAAATTAATTTGTCAACATGCTTCCATCATATGCTCCATCACTGTCCGAGTCATTAGAGGGGGCCGGAGGCTTCAAGGTGGGGGAGGCAGGTGATGGAGGGGGGAGGTGAGGTGCTGTTGGACCACGGCAGCTGCTCTTAGATGGGAAGTCGGCGCTGTGATTAGGCCCTCACGCTGCTCGGAATTGTCCCGGACAGCCTAGAAATCAGATTATTAACTCTGATACCAGACACTCCGTCTCCTGCTCGGGATTAGCATGAAAATTTTGATATGGATCGATAAGCAATCTTTCCCCCTTCTTCGCAATCTCCAAGGCTTCATTAATCTGCGTGTATGTTTATGTCAAGGAATTAAGACATCCCAGTTCAGTTGCCCCGACGTTCTCTTCCTCAACACAGACAAGACACTGCAACACCTTTACCGCACACAAGATGTTAAGATGGGGGGGGGGGGCATCTCATAGAGATTTATTAAATCAACCACTGCCTCTACTTACCACAAAGTAAATTGCCTGCTGTTCCTCTATCCTGCCTTGCGGGTCAACGTGCAAGTCTGGATGTCAGTCTTCTGTTGTATGAACATTTGCTCTGTGCTAAATCACACCTGACAAGACTTTGCTCAATTTTATCTGCAGTAAACAACATAACCTTTGCATAGATATGAAGAAAAAGCAAAAAAAAAAAAAAAGGCCTAGATTCTTACATGCGAGACAAAATCTTGACTTGAATCTGATAGGGAATCTGTGGAGGTTGCTGAAGATTAGGGTGACGGCAAGGAGGTCTTCCAACTTCAAACACTTGGAGTTCATCACCAAAGAAAAATTACAAAATTACCAGTGAGAACTAAAAAAAAAACAAAAAAAAAAGCTTATCAGCAATTATAAGGAGGGTTTGATTGCTGTCATGCTAGTACTTTTTTTCATTCATTATTGAGATGGGCTCAACCAATTTTGAGACATTTTTTTGTATTAGTAATTGATATGAACATTAGATTGATTTTTGGTATTAAAAAAAAAAAAAAAAAAAAAGGCCTGGAAAATAAATAACAGTCCAGCAAGATTTATTTTGACATTATAGACCATGTTCAGGCAAATCAAAAAATGTTTCTATACGTAGTCACCTTTAAATGTTAACATCCATATGGCTTTTACTAAACAGAATAATACGTTTCTGCAGATATTTGAGACTGGAATAAACTGTCTTTAGTTCCTATTGAACAACTCAGATTATTTTAGTGTCCTTGGTTAAGTATGTTATGACTCTGTCTGTGTAAGATGAGTTTTTCTTTATTTGAATGCTATAAAAAAAAAAAAAACTCCAAAATGAATTTATTTAAAGTATTCTAAATAAGGCCTAGACTATTGGCAATTTCATTATAAAGCACAAAGGATCTGGAAACCTTCAAATAAGTGTTATTGATGTTGTTTATTGTAATGTAGTGTAACAAAGAATTTAATAGTGTATTTGTTTTGTTTAGCAAAAGGCCTTTATAATTCATTTTAAAAACTAATCAACGGAATGCAGTCACTCTGCAGCATCTAATACTCCATGTTTTCTAATGCGAGGCATAAAGTAACAAACATGTTGCCATATATAAATGAGGCAAAGAATGAAAGGAATATGGGAACGTGTTGATGGATCATCTGAAACTCAAGGCATAGACGGAGAGTGGCCAAGCATAGCCGGTGGAAAGGGATCAGTGCTGGTATAATTATGACCCATACGCGGAGCATAATTAATCTCGCCTGCATCATTAGGAAACACGAGTCCGGCCATGTCATTAAAGTGCTTTTAGTCGTCCTACTGTCCTCCGTTTGCCCTGGCGCTCGGTGCTTTTTACCAGCCCACTGCTGGTCATTTACAGAAAGAGTACTCATCTGCGTGGCGGCATGACTCCTCACATATTGTCTTTATGTCCAATCAGGGTTAATAATGAAGAGCTGTAGAAGGCAGGAAATGAATGAGCGAAAGTCTTGGGGAGGTTTGGCGGCGGGCGTGGGGGGAGAAATATGGAGTCAAGTTTGACAGTGAAAGTATTTCTATAAGTAAACGGAACTCGGGCTGGTTTATGATTTGACGAACTGCGATTGGTCACTAATCTGATTAAAAGTGTCCCTTAAAACATCGGACTGCAGATGTATGTGCCTTATGTTGCTTTATTTCATGTACCAAAAGGGTGAAAAGCAGCATAATTAGCACAGTTTCCTTTGTGGCTTCCAAGGATCCTATTAGAAGAGTCATATTATTTACTAAAGTGCTAATACCATTCTCCTATGTCCATTAACAAAGTGAGGTATGTGTATAGGTAAGTGGATCCAATTGGCTAAGAGCTTGTGGTTTCAGCAGAGAGTGCTTTTGAGTCTTGCACACTCAAAAGTATTGGACTAGGGGTCAGGTTCAAATTAATTAAAGGGCTATAAATGAAAGGGCCCTCTAATGACTGCAATCTTACCTACCCAATATTTAATATTTCATCATTAAACAGTAAAATGACCCGATATGATCCTAATACAGTCCCAATTATGCGGCATTGATCAAAGTGACCTTTTCATACCAAGGAGTAGGAGGAAAATCAATCCCAACACCTCCTTCCTCTGTTTTCCATTTTGCCCGACTATTCGCTGCATACTAAAGTTCCACTGTCTAAAGGGGGCCGCCGCCACACTTACGTGTATATAATACATACCAGGCAAAATGCCGCTTGTCAAATCGCCCCAACCGAACACGGAAAGCAATCTCTCCATGTCTAATTCTTTTGTTCGTGAGCGTGTGTTTCTCTTTTGCATTTGTTTGTTTTTTTTGCCGCGTTGCACCCGTCGCCCCGCAGCCTCAACGTCTCGTCAGCAGCCAGTCGCACAGCCATGTTAAATCCTAGAAGACAGGTGACAAAAACCCAGGCCAGGCTTCTTTCGCCCATCAGCTGAGGCGCGGGGGCCGGGAGCCATCATAATGGCTAATTCCTCCCCTTCTTCCCCCTGCCTAACCCCCCACCCGCCGCACCCGGCCGAGGGAGCAGGAAAAGAAGCGAGACGGGAAAAGTGAAATCTGTACAATGCCTAAACACATTTTGCTGCGGGATCTGTCTTGATTTGGTGTACAGCTTGACACTCTCCATTTTCTGTTTGACTGGTAACTGCTGATGTGCTTTTCCCCTGTCAACTCACCATGAAACAAGTTCAATGTATCTGGAAAGATTGCCAAGTTCGCTGGGTGTTTAGCTCAAGAACAATGGAGCAGATCATCTGGATTAAAGTTTCACTGACTATAAAAGACTTATTTTCTTCTGAAGAAAATGAACCGGTCTGCAAAGGATTCACCCTCGTAGAAGGTTTTAGCATTTTCTGACATTACATCCACAAAGACCATTGTATTATATTAGAATTTTACCAACAAAGTAGCGCATTGCTGTTAAATAAAAACTAAATAGTTGGTGGGAAAATTATGTACTTGCATGTTTTTCGGTCCTCCTTCACTCCGATGTCTGTAAATAATGCACAGTGCCACCTATTGTCTTCAAAAGTCACAAATTACTGTGTAATTTCATCTCAGTGTAAATCCAGTCATTCTATGTAGACCTCAGAGGTGTTTCTAAAGGTCATTTTGGAAAACCGCACACCTGTGTAGGAATGTGTTCTGGTTGGATTAACCCCACACTAAACTAGCATTGCTCAAAACCCTGAACGCATCATAAATGCAGTGAAACATGGTGTTGGCAGCACCATGTTTATTTTCAGCAGACAAGATGGTATGAGTCTATAGACTCATGTAATGAGTCTATAGCTCTAATGGAACATCTTGGATCAAATTCTCGTCCTATTTTAGAGTGGACCAGTCAAAGTCCAGACAATCCAGTAGGGAGTCTGCAGCATGAGTTTAAAAAAAGAAAATTGTATTCATAGATGTTTCCATCCACTCTCAGTCAGCTTCTGTAATTGTGTGGAGCAGAAAGCACAAAAATGTCACTCTTTATTACCGACTCAAGAGGGCACACCACACGTTCCAGATTTTTTTAAAAGTAAAAAAGTATCCTTTTACTTCCACTTCCCAACTGCATAATACTTTGTGTTGATCCGTCACACACACTCCCCATGAAGTACTTTGAAATTTGCAGTTGGAAACATTTTCAACTGACATTTGAACATTTTCTCTCTTTTTCTTTTTTTTTTTTTTTTTAACTTATACAAGATGCCAGACATTTGAAAGGCACATCTTTAACGACGAATAAACTGTCAGAAGATAACAAGAACTGTAAATAAAAACGTTAACTGTAAGACATTGATCCTCATCCCACAGAGAGGAAAGTAAATGCGTATAATCTCTTGCTTCCTGTTTTTTATGAATTAGGCTGCTTATGAATCATAGCCTGCTAAAAGTGTGCCAGCCTGAGCAGAAAGGTAAAAGATTAGTTTTATTCTTTATGACCTGCCTAAGGAACGACAGTTTACAATCCACTAAGCACGTCTTAATCAACAGCCCTGCCTCCATGGCGCTAAAGGCCTGAAAGGAACAAAACAGAACATGATGGATATAATCTGTGTAAAACCCTCGCCCTGAAGCGGATTAATTATGATCTTAGTCAGTCATAAACACATCTTTTTAATTATTGATGGTTAGCCCCCGCCCATCCCCCCATTTGAACTGAAACTGAAATTAAATCTGTCTGATTTACAGTGGCAGCATTATGAGCTGGCTCGCTCTCTGCTGCTTTATAGAGACCAGGGAGGTAAGTCACCACTTGCATAAAACATTTCATTGGATAAATGGCGTCGGATCATGTGCTCACAACAGAATTAGTTCGTTTTCATTGGCGTGAATCGCAGGGCTTCAAGGTGAGTCTGGTGTGCGTGCATGTGTATGCGGGTGTGTTTGTGTGCATCAGGGGGTGAGGGGGAGGAGGGATCCGAGCTTTCCCATGACAGCTTGGCTTGAATCAAGTGTGGCACTCTCATATGAGTGAAAATAATGGAATCCTATATGTCTTTGAGCATGTCAGCGTTTAGCACAAAGTCGAAATGGAAAGTGACGGCCGGACGCAGCCAGGGAGGAAGACGGGAGGGCTGGAATGGGAATTGTGTGACCGCGGGGCCATCCCTACAGCTGACCTGCAATCAGACGGAGGCCCAACTCGCTGTCATCAAACATTAGGCGGCTAAAAACTCCATCCTCTCGTTGTCATCGCTTCATGTTTTGTTTACCTGCATGTTTATGGGCGATGGAGAAAAGCAAAAACAGATGTACATACAGCTCGCTGAGGTGGAATATGTGTTCAGATGAGGCTCGTTCGTCTCATTAAAGGTACCTTTAGATAAAAAAAAAATATCTTCAAGCAGGTATGAAACATTCTTCAGCAAGCCCACATTTCTATAGATTTTATTTATAGGTCCGATGTAATATTCTCTACTTATGTTTTCATTAGTTGGAAACAGAAAATCACACAGGTTAGAAAACGTTCGTCTGTGTGTAATTAATCTTCACTTGGCAAAATGAAGATTAAGTACCATAGATAATTAATCAAAAATATTCTACCATAGAGATGCACCTGTATGTCTGTTGTCGTCTAGCTCCGCTGAGTTATTCTTTAAAAGTAAAACATAAAAGCAGGTCATCACTGCAGACGTATCAAGAAATCAGGTGGTGACCAAAATCAGCAACATGACTCATCTGACATGTTGCAGACAAGTAAGACGAGACTTGTCCGCAACATGTTGAAAATGAAAAGTTTTTACCTGTTTTTGACCAGTGAAGGTACAAAAAATGTGCTGCTGCAAATGAATGAAGACTCAATGTCAGGGGAAAATATAGCAAAATAAAAAGATGTAAAAAAAAAAAAAGGTAGAAAAAAAAAAACTTAAAAACTTGGCTTTGTTGTCAGAAGCGTTTGCACACGTATCTGTCACATTTACGAAGTGAGAGCGAGCAAGATTCCCAGCAGATAACAGGAAGGTTAGACAGAGTACAACAAAGTGTCTGTTTCCATTTTTTTTTTTAGAGCTTTCACTATCTACTTGTAGAAAAATATGTTGATAACCTTTTGAAAATTTCAGAGTTAAGAGTTGGGCTGACGTACTGAGGAGGAAATTCAGATCATTTTGGTGGGTTTGAACAGGGTCACAGCTAAAAGTTCCAGGATAATGGCTCATGGCGTACTGCAATGGGACAGACCTGATATGCAATATTTATGAAATGTAGTGTGTCGTTTTACTGCACTTTAACTGCATACACATGGTTCATTTTACTATGCTTAATGCAGAATCTTCCTGATCTTAAATAGACTTGGATTTGTATTGGGAAGGGGGAAAAACAGTGTTATTAGGACATCCATAATAACATTACTTTCCATGTCAGTTCGGTAAGTTTTGTAGATTTTGACTTCAAATGACAGATGTTGAAGGAATCAAACATATTTTATCTGCATCTTCTAAAGTGTAAATGTTGTCAAGGACATATGAAAGGAATACTTTAGATTTTCTGACGTGATGTTTAGTGAAGCTCTCAGCAGTAATAGTTGCTTCGAGACTGCCACACTGTTTCTCATTTTGCCGTGTGACTTGGTGCATCTACAAGCACACTTAATTTAAAAAATACTATAATTATCTGGAACATAAAGCCTCGTCTACTCTTTAAAGTTTATGTGGCTCACACTGCTCCTGTGTGTGGTACAGAGTGTGTATGTTGGGATGAAGGCTGTAGAAGGGGTGTTGCATTTTCCGGCTCACCGTCTATTATTTTTTTAAATTCATTTTTCATGGCTGAAGCTGATAGTTGAAGACCTGGAAATGAAGGTCCCAGCCAGTGTAACAGAGGTGTCGGCTGTAATACAAAGATTTTTTTATTGCGGTGAGATTGTAGCAAAAGCAAAACAAAGTAGAAAGCGAACATCTAGAAAGAGGATAGGCCCCAGCTTCAGCTAATTTTAGCTAACTGAAACATTATATTGGCAGATATTAAAAACTGTTGTATTTGTCAGTTTCTTCAACTGAACAATACTTGAGCTTCCACATGATTCATATGATATGAATATTAAATGCACATATTTCTATGCCATGATATTGAATGAACTGTTGTAATTTCATGCAGCCATCATCACCAATCAAAACTCATTTTTACACCTCAACTTAACTCTCTTAAATGCTACAAAATCATACCCATGTTCACACTGTAACATCTTTATTTGACTACAAAGTCCTTTCAAAACTGTAGTTAGAAACGTACAAGGATAAGAGGCAGTGGCGTACTAGTGATTTAAACTGTTACAGGAGTTTGTTGAGGTTGTGGCCAAAGGCAAACATGATTCAGTAAGTATGCAGTATGCATAACCTGGAACCACTTACCACCGAGGATGCCCTTTTTCCTCTCCTATCAACAGTTTTCAGACCCAAGTTCTCTTGCATATAAAAAAAAAAAAGAACACATCCGTCCTCCAAACAAATACAGTGACAACCTTATGTTGCAAGATTAAGACAATATCCACACCACCTTCCCCCACCCCCACTCAGTCTAATCAAAGATGAAAAGCCTTTATTAATAAAAGAGAGAAAAAAAAAGTTTGCCTTTGGGAAGATGGGAACTAAATGATTGCTCAGATGTGCCCAATTTGAGGCAGATCTGTTGGCAGACCTGGCATCTGGACGGGGCGGGGCCAGCAGGAAACTGTTACATCTGGAAGCTGTTTCCTTGGCAGAAATTAAGAGACGCACCACGCACAGATACCACCCGCAGTCACTCACTTGGAGTCGGAGTGACTGTGTGTCTGCGTAAGTAACACATGTTTTTTCCGGCCCCGCTTTTGGTGTTTGTAGTCCTTTATAATGCTCACTGGTGTAAGAAAATTATATGATTGTGATCTTGCCGCATCTGGCGCAGCCGGTTCCTCGTGTGACCGTCTTGTAACGGAAACGTCTCTCGTGACGCAGGTGCTGCAGACAATACAGTAACTTTGACTTAATTTAATGGCTGCGACGTGAAGCAGATGCGGCTTGGATGCTTCATAAAAGTCCATTTCTCCCCAAGCCATTACAGTTCTGCTACAGATCCGACAAAAAAAGACATTCTAGAAGCTGTAGAATCGCTGCCCGTATAGATTAACAGTCTTTTTTTTTTTTTTTTTTAACTCATTCTGTTTTTTTTTTTTGTTTTTTTTGCTTCTCAAAGTCTTTTCTCTGGTTGCTGTGGTGAGGGAGGAATGTCACATTAGTCTGTGATTATCTCTATAAGGTCTGCATTCGGTTTCCTCCAACTTGAGTAATTGCATTTTTTGTCGTCTTCTCTCTTTTTTTTCCCCCTTTTCTTCTTTTTTTAATCAAACTCACAAACAATAAGCGGGCAGGCGCTGACAGAAAGTCAATGCTGCCTTGGACAGCCGTTTGGTCTGAGAAGAAGGCCCAACACGGACGCCTTTTATGCTCGGGATGACGAGGCCAAGTGGGCCCCCCATCACATGGCCGCCAGGTTAAACAACAACAAAAAAAAAAAGAAAAGAAAAAAGCCTCTGAGCGATCGCCCTCGGAGGACTAAAAGCGAAATCCGGTGCAACGGTGCAGACAGCCACCACTGTGCAATTCTAGTCGTCTGACAAAAGACTGATGCTATCTAATAAAGAAGACTGCATCCATCTCGGGCACACAAACGTCACCGACAACACAGAGAGGCAGAGAAAGAGGAAGAGAATGAGAGCGTGCTGTTGACTCTCAAGCACCATAAATAGTCGCTGTACTCTGTCAACAAGAAATGAGGTAAATAAATGAAGTCTAGGATGGAGGAGTGGGGATGCAGAGTGTGACAAAATGAGGTCATTCTCTCAGATGCTACAGGACTCAAAACAGAGAAGCCCTGGAGATCAGATTAGGCGCTGAAGTAAGTTACAGTAATTTAATGCTGCATCAATTCAACTGACATTATTTTTTTTATTTTTACTATGTTTACTTTGATTTGTTGTCAGCCATGTAACACCTCAATGCTTGGTTTATGTCCAGCTGCAGCTTTTGATATGGCTCACTGCCCAGGGTGCCATTCTGTTAGGCTTGCACACGCATTCGACGAAAGAACAAAAAAGTTCAGTAAATTGTGTCCAGAAGGACTTTTCTATTAATTATTTGTATATCCAATCAGTGGGGAACGGCATCCACTTGTGTTATTTACAGCTTAATCACTTTCCAGGCATTCCCATGGAAACTGATAAAGCTGTCAGTCAGACAACCTGGGTGTTCAAATGCATCTCAATGAATATAGTAGAAGTTTGTGTTATTCATGTTGCTCAACGTGTCATGGAATCTTCCTCATGAACATTTATATTTGTGAGAAAGAGAACGGGCCAAGCAGAAACACAGCTGGAGTTGATTGCCTGAGCTAGCTCCCAGATGTTAACATATTAGCAACATCTGAGATCTAATCTCCTCCGTCAGACACTTCAAAATTTGACTCTGTTTTGTCCACAAGATGGCGCACACTCTCCTATATCACCGATATAAAACATGTTCTGACAAACATTTTAATGTGCGACACAGAAATTGCGTATTTGGTCGTAATTGATGTTTGCTTGGACGTGCCTGGTGGATGTTTGCTTCACGTACAAGCGGGCCTCCGCAGATTGAAGTGTGACCTAGTAAGTAGGAGCCTTAAGGCCGAGACACACTGGATACGATTTGGGATTTGATCAAACGTTAAAAAAAAAAAAAAAAATCGGGTTGGGTGACATATGCAACAGTTACAACACATTTAAGTTAATTGGGCTTCGCAGACAGCAAGCAATTCCCGGCCACTGCGTCTTTGACTGTCCGAGCAAGATAGACCCAACTTCTATTTTGGCTGGAACTACACAGCAATTTGATGGGAATGTCATGAGTGACACAGAAAGTGAATAACATTCGCTTTCGGAGAAAATACAAACTAAAATCTTCTACTAGCAAAAAAATAAATGAGTAAAAACCGTGTAGTTAGCCATGATAGGAACTCGGAAGTACAGAAACGGAAGAACGAGTTTACCTGCTAGACCGGCTTGTGTTTCTGCTGCCAGGTTTCCGGTACATACTGTCACCTCATGAGGCTGGTGGTTCATACAGGGACCTTTGAGTTGGCATCAATATGTCAGGAAATAATCTGATCAGTGTGAAGTCGAACGCAAGTGGTGTGTCTTGACCTTTAGCATTGACATTTCAGACACCAGGTGAGTCTGGGGAAAAACAAGGATGAAGATGTGGAAAAGGAACTTACCTCACTGTTTAGCAGAGTGGTGGATGAGTGATGCTGCGGGGCCGTTTCTCTTCCAACCATCCTGGCACTTCTTTCACATCTTTACCTGTGGTGCCAATAAATGTGAAGGTTTGAGGGTGAGAATGCATTCTGCAAAAGTCTATAACTAGACCAGCTCAGTCAGACAAATATTGAACATGAGAATATGGATATGAAAGATGAGACAGCTGCTGGCGGATTTCAGGTGAAAACGTGTAGCCTGGACTGGAAGACAATGAGACATGACTGCTGCTAAAATTGAATAGTCGGTGAGCGCGCACTTTTATGGAAACACAAGGCCCATGTCAGGGCTGCGTGGGATCACCGCTAACTTATGCATGACAGCGACCGCGCCGAGATGTTTGCTAATTTCTCCCCTCATTTTAAAAATTCCATTTTATTTGTGCTCATTGATTTGGTGTGAGGATGGGAATAGCCAGCTATCAGAGCTGCAGGAATAAAATGCTGGCACTGACCTGTGCATAGATAATTCACCATGAAAGACAATCAATAAATAACAAACACTCGCTAATCAGCCGAGGAGCTGACAGAATGACATTCCATTATCCCCCTCTGGCCCGCTGCACTCGGAACAGCCAAATCTCAGAGGGCCAGGTCTCCCCCAACACACACTTCCTCACCAAAGTCTGTCCTGGCCCAGATGTCACATCACAACAAACACACACACACACGCCGACGCACGGATGTGTCAACCATACACCTACAATGAGTCTCAGCAAGCATCTGCTTTAGGAATATCTCTTTAAATGTAGTGAGCTTAACATCTACAGTGTGTATGTATTAAATTATTGTTAAAAAAGTTAATTCATGTCAGCTCGAGAAATGAATAGCATGTCATATGGATTCCATACACACATCTCAAAATATGGTAATTTTGATGATTAAGTTATACAACTAATGGAGACCCAATGTTCAATATCTCTAAAAATTAGAAACTTATATTTTGTTTCCAATGTTGGGATAATTAAAAGTATGTCAATGTACTGTACAGAATATTGTCTTGGTCAGATCTTCCTCTGCAGGAATTACTGCATTGATGCGGCATGACATGGAAGTGATCAGGCTACAGCTTTGCTAAAGTCTGAATTTAACCAAAGGTCTTTTAGTAATGGCTTTTCTTTATTGTAGGGCTTAGTTTCTCCTTCATTTTGACTATAGCTCGAACATTTTTAATGGAGTTGCTGGGGAGCAGTTTTTGTAACTACACTTTTTCCTTCCTCATCACTTTTCAATATTATGACCTGTGTGAAAAGCCAGCTATTTGCGTAAATGTATACAATCTGCAATGTTTGTAGTTTGTTTCTGGTTGCCATGACATTTAATAGCTCTAGAGAGAAATGTCTACGCAACTCATTGTCGATATGATATATGGGCTGAAACTATCTTTCCACACATAAAATTAACAAGATATGTCCTTCTATCCGAGTTGACAAGAAGTCAAAGATTCTTTTGGTACTTTTGATTTTTTTTTTTTCCGTATAACTTTATATGTCTATTGCATATTTAATAGAGCAAAATATTGAAATTGTTTTTTTGTTTTTTTAAGATGAGACATTTGCTCTGTAAAAAAAAAAAAAAGAGAAAGCTTTTTACTTTTGGTATACAAAAGAGGAATGTTTCACATTTCTTTTGGCTTCAAAAGAAGTAGCAATCAATTTAATTATTTTATGTAAGGTGCATAATGAAATTTAACAGCATTCTTTATTTGCTCAAAATATTAACCATGAAAATATCTTCATTCAGATCAGGCGAGGGCCCTTAACATGTCCTCGACTGGTAAACTGCATTTGACAGTGAATCTGAATATGCTGTATTCATTTATATTAAAATGGATACTTTTTTTTTTTTTGAAGGTAAATGGTTAACAGATGAAGGAGCATCTGGGATTGAAGCAGCACCTGCCTGTCGCAGCTTTTGGCAGAAGGACTGGCATAAAGTTCAGACATTAGGATTGTAATGTTTGTGGAAATGTCTGTACACAAGGCTATTGATTCAATTTAGCAACAAAACATCAAGACATACTGTGGGTTTGGCAACAGATTTACTGTTTTTCCACCTGTATCAACGGAAGATATCTGGCTCGCTCTCCTTCAGTCTTTGTTAGCATTCTAGCTAGCCTTCATTCCAGCTAACTATGTCCAGCAGGATTAAGAGACGTTATTATGTAGCCGGTCAAACACAAAAACACAACAATCACTCGCCTGCTAGTGCCACACTGGCTGTATGCTTATATATGTAAACAGTCCATCTGCTATAGAGTAGATGAACATTAACAGGTGAAACCTGAACAACGTTTTGTCCAGAAGCTCTTGGAAGAATTTGACCCGTTGGCCTAGCATGTCTGTCTCCAATTACTAAACTGACTGACTCCAATCAGCCAGTTTAATAATTACTGACTAATTATTGACTGATTTTGATAGGTTGTTCTACACATCATCTTCTTTAATAATAATTTACTATCTTGCATCACCGAAGGTTGTCTCTGTCTACATTAAAAATAAGAATAAAACAAAACTTGCCTTATGCAGAGGCCGCTGTGGACATGGAGTCCTTCTGGAATGACTGAAGCAGCATTTTGTCTTCCAATCAAATTATTACAACTATTACATATTATAAATGGTTATTTCATCATTTATTATATTGCATTATATAATATTTTTTACATTTAAACTTAAATTAATGCCAATTAATGTTTCCATTTTTCTTCAATATTTTACAAATCTGAGAAAGCATCCATGATACTTGATTTAATATCGCCAAGATTTTTACAAGTTAACATTTATTTTGTAGTACGTACATTCTTGTATAAAAGTCATCTGCTTGCCGGAGGGTTTTACATGCCTCTTTAGTAGTGACTACAATTAGCAATGTCATTAAAAATTCATCTCAGATAGAAAGTAACTAAATAGTTTACGTTTCTTCATCTGGTTGAACATTAGTTATCAAATCCTTGTACCAAAGTACAGCTGTGTACCAAAATCTTAAGAAACTTGTCCATTCTTGATTACATAGTGGTAGAGGTAGAGGTGGGCAATTTTGAGGTAAAGTTTTACCAAAATATTTTGTGGTACTATTGTGATGAAGTGACCTAAAAAAGAATAATAGTATAAAATGTTTTTATAACATTTTACATTATACTATCCGAGTTGACAAGAAGTCAAAGATTTATATTTTATTACATGTAAAATGTAATAAAATAGACTAATAATATAAAATGTAATAACATATTTTATACTCTTTCTTAGGTACTTGTAATGCGTTTCTTTAGGATACCAGTCACAGGAAGTGTGATTTGTATTACTAAACTGCACAAAGTGACTACATTTAATCATAATTTCAAATTGATACTTTCTATTAAAAATATGGAGAAAATATTACAACGATCTCAACAATACTCAACAACATTAATTGGACCTTATCGTGACGGTAAATCAGAATCTCATCGCGATAAGAAGTTATCCTAATAAACGATACAATAATTACCAACCCCAATGTGAAGATCATATGTTTTTATATGCAAAATAATATCTTAAAAATCAATCAGCGGCATCATTTAGTCATTGTTAAATTTGATTCATTCAGATGTCTTTGCACTGGTCTTTATAAAGAACCTGTTTTAGCAGAGTCTGTGTTTTTTCCAGTGAGGATATCCAGTTCCCTTGCTGCACTGAGGGGACTGAGGTTACAAAGGCTGTGAAGCTCTAAGCGGTTTACACTGCACTCCAACTGGGAGGTAATAATGTCAATGGTGGATGTATGCACATATTGTCACAAAGGTGCGTGTGCTTCAAAGTAGCGGTGGAGTATGTGAAGATAATCTGTCATTGGTGGGAATTACTCCCATTCAAATCATGAAAAGGAGTATGATAGACAAGGAACAATTAACAGTCTGGGTTTTGTAAAGGATGAATTTAGCAGCATATACAAAGCTTCTTAGCGGGCACCTGAAAGCGTCTGGAACAAAACGGCAGGGTGGTTGTGTGTGAATAGAGAATGAAAAGCGATATGGGTTTCATTCTGTGCCAACACTCACGATTCCACAGATTATGCCCGTTTTGTGTGTGAAAGTGTTTGTGTGTGTGCGGTCTCCTTGTGTATAAAGCAGCAAATACAAATCTGAAAATTGTGGCATGCATTTGTATTCGGTTCCCATTACGCAGAAGCCCCCACGTAAAATGGAGTGCCACCAATTACATTCAGGAAACTTCTCAATTCACCCAGTATGGTGCAGCTAAGAAGCTGTAATCCTAAACATACAATTGGAGCTATGGCAATGGTTTATGCCAACGCCTGGTCAAAGTCCACGCCAAACTCTCAAGAGGAAACTGTGGCAAAACTTGGAAATTTAATCTCATAGAAATTAGACTGATTTTGTGAAGAGAAAGACAAAAATGTCAGTCTCTACTTGTGCAAAAATTTGACAAGCGCCACGTTTTTTGCGTGTGGAAGAAAACCTCAGGGCACTTTAACGAATGAATTCTGCGTCCACACTCCTAATTCCACAGATTATGTCCCTCTTGTCTGTACGCAAATGTGTGTACGTGTGTGCTCACAGCGGAGGCTCCTGTTTCAAGCTTCATCATTCATGCTCCTCAACCAGAGCAGCTAGTTTTCATAAAGTGCCAATGCACAGCGTGCATTGAAAATGAGCATGGTATCATGTTGCCTCTGAGTATGGCAAACCCCTTAAGAAGCTTCTTTTCTTTTTTTTTTTTTCCACCAAAGATAGGACGGAAATGGAAATCTGTGAGGCACGTCTCCGTCTCAAGCTTCATTTTTAGAAATTAAACATTGTTAATTAATCTAATGGAGCTAATGCACCGATACTTCCTGCCTCTGGACCGTCGTCTTTGAATCTTTTTGTAATCCGAGACGAGCCTTAAGATGTGAAGGGTGCTGCAGAGTAAAGAGCTACAAGCAACCACAGGTCCTTGGATGCGTTTCTCACTGATGTCATTGCTTGAGTTCAATGAGCCGAAGCATGGAAACAGATAGTCTGATATCAGCAGCTGGCTACCTTTATAATATCTTTTACTCAGAAATTTATATCGCAAATCAGTAAGAAACGGCCCCGCAAGACAAAGCCATCTCTGTCCAAGAACAACTTTAGGCATCAAGTGACAACTCAAAGTTTCCAATGAATACTTCAAGGAGTTGAGGTTTAATTATTCAAGTGGTTCAATGCTAAGTGCTCTGAGTTTTTCCCCCCCGCAGTCTCTCAATTCTTCTCGACTGCTTGTCACACATTTTCTAGGCGCAGTCAGGGCCAAAATGAGTTTCAGTCATGGATCATGGCAAGTAATGAAATAATCCCAAAATGACACTGTGAAATTGCTGGATGAGAGAAGGTGCCGCTTGTCAGGCAGCTGATTCTATTCCCCTTCCTGCATCTATCTGTGATCTGCTGAAGTCACACACTATCAAGGCGAAGCGCCAATGCTGTATATATTTGTTGGAGACGCGGCAGCCAGTGACAAGGGGGGGGGGGTGAAATCAGCCGTGTGGGATTTATCGGATGTTCTAGTTTGTGCCTCCGTAAAAAAAAGAAAAAAAATCGACACAAGACGCCCCCCTCCACATCTTATTTCTATAGGCGAAGGGATGGTTAAAAGGTGGGGAGTTGAAAGAGCAAACAAGAAGGCAATGGCCACTCACTGACTTAACCTCTGTCATCGCACCGCTCCGGTGTCAGCGCGCGAATCAAATCAAGATGAATGGGGCCTATCCCGGCCACTGGAGGCTCGCCTCATTGGGCCCAATTTCATCTGAGCCAGTAACTGTTCATATAGAAAGATTAATAGAGCGTCTGACCATGCCGCTGCGCGAGGAGGAAACTCAGGCGCATACAAATAGGTTCCTGGTCGACAGGAGAAGGGGAGTTATTAGGGAGTTGCGCGACAGGAAGAATAGGTGGAAGCGCCACAGTGGGGGCCCTCCACTTTGATAACTAATTGATAGGGTTCCACAGTGACATGTTCATTTGTGAGACTTTTATTGTTTTAATTGTGTTACACTGTGTCACTAAGCTACTGTCTGCTGCTTTCTTATTCCCCCCAACACTGCCGCAGCAGAGAACGAGGGGCAGGGTGGCTTTACAAGGTCTTGTACTGGCGTCCCGCCTGCATGCATTAAAAAAATAAATAAATAAATAAAAACTCTGGCATAAATGTCATTTGCTGAGCTGGTAGATGCAGATTGAATTAAATACAAGGTGATCTCTGTAAATAAGGGTGTAGTATATTAAAAAAAAAAAAAAATCCCTCCTTTATTTCTATTTGAAACGAGGCGATGACGGAGTTCGACAATCAACAATACGGGCGGGGATTTCAGAGCCGCCTCCTCATAGTCTCGCTTCTGCAGAGGTTAAACCAGAACTCCCCCTCCAGCTATTATTCTGCCACAGCCATGTTGACAAGCTTATGTTTATGCTGCTACAACATCCTTTTTATGGTTTAGGATGTAATCTTGTTAATGGCATTAGCCATTTTGTGCTGTATTGTTTTTGAGGCTTTGTTGTGTGCCATGGACTGTGCGAGATGGCTGTGTCCTCATTCTCTTTCTCTCTCCCTCTGTAAATACAATTGTGGGCCTGTTAAGAGACTCCATGTTTCTGTTTTAGGGACAAATTTCTTGTTTTCTTGCTCTCCTTAACATGATTAGGAAGAAGTTGGTGGACACTGTAACGCTTTTACACACCTCTTCAGACTTCTGCAACCTTTTGTATAACTTCTGCTGTGTGCCTCTGGTGTCCAACAGATGTTGATGCATGCATCAGAAGTTCACTGGAATTCATTTCCTGAGCGCTCATCCTCTGTTTAGAATTAGCAGCCCGAATAAACAACAGACAAGTCTCAATAGATAAACCTTAAATTAGCTTCTTATGCCTTTTAGGCTGGAAAGACTTCATTTTTCCAACACCTATTCTTCCTTCTATGACAACTTCTACACTGAAGAGCATTGTTTTAGCATCAAGTGGAATTGCTTCACAAATAAACATGTTCTATGTTCTTTTTTTCAAAGACCTTGTGGTTCTGGTGGCCTACATTCACAGAGTTCTAGACCAAAAATCGAGAGAAAAATAAGGAGGGAAGATATTTAGCTAAGGATTTGAGGTCTGGGATCAAACCCCAGGCAGACGTCTAAAGGACGAATGCCCTCCATATATGGAGCATGCCCGATCTACAGCCAAGTCACACAGAGGCTCAGATTACAGGGTCAATCATGGTGGAAAATATGCAGTTCATACTAGTGCTCATCGTGTAACCCTATGAAAAATTTACATCAAAAGACAGGAGTAACGGGGGAGTTTAAACTGTCAACTATAAAAAGACCATAATCTTTGCTAGCAAAGCGATATATGTTCAGTGTTTTGTTTTGCATTTGTTGTTTTTTTTTTGCATTTATTTTGAGGAAGAAGAGAACCTATCATGGAAAGTTACCAAACTCCAGGGTGTGTTAACATGAGAAAAAAACTTTAAGCTGTTTGGATCTCAGATTCTGGACGACGGCAGACCACAAATCACTGGTACGCACTTCGACTGACAGAAGGGATGTGCGATAATATCACAATTATCAATTGTCTCATCAGTTACAGAAAATATCAGAAAGTTACAGTCAAAGTCTGCATTAGTCAATAAGCGACTATGTTAAAGTTTGTTGACTGAAGCTATTGGCTGTATTATTCGCGTGTACACAATCCTGATTGACGGCACAAAGACTTTCATTCTTGACTGATTGGTTGTTTCTGACTGAGTGTACATTTGCGGTTAGTACTGGGAGAAAGCAGAGGAGATACTTTCCCACCCCCCACAAATTGTCTCATATTGTACCGTTGGAACATAGTGACAGTTTTAACAAATATGTAAAAAAAACTTTTTTTTTAAATCAAAGCTAGATAATGCAGCTTTCAAATAAACTAAAATTAGCTAAAACAGAGGGACAGTCTGTCTTTTTGTTAGCCTTTCACCACTTTGACGATGTTTTGTATTTTCAAAGTCAGTGACAAAATATGAATCTGCCACAAGTAAATAAACTATTGCTGATAAACGGCAACAGAAATATAATTGAAAAATGTAACCTGTCCCTTTAAACAGAAAAATCTGAAAGGCTTCTTAAAAATACTTAGCAAAGAAAAGCATTTCAGTCCAGCTTTAAAGGTTCTTCATGGGATCATTTTAGAACGTCTATAAGATTTTGCTCTCTGGAGGCCTTTAAATGGAGCAATTTATCTTCAATAATGATTATATATAACAAGTCCTGCCTCTCAAATGTTACCCAGAGAACAAACAAGATGCTTAGAGAATGCTACATTTTACATCATTAGTCTGTCCCTGTACAGCAGCCTCCTCTCTCCCTTATAATAAATGTATAATTTTAGAAATAAATACATAAAAATGACTCCACAGCACAGAGTAAATACAAAACAAAAAAAATTTACATGTTTTGTTTCATTTTCATTGAATTCTGCAAAAATTGCCAGTGATCTCTTGAAAAGATTATTTCTTAAACAGCAATGAAAAAATGTTGCTCTGATGTGTAAATATTATTTAAATCAGAGATGAACAGACTACTTCTGAATATTAGAGGTTATTCAGGTGTCAATGTGATGCGAAGTAAAAACAGAGCCAGTATCGTCAACACCGACACGATACCGATACTTTTTATTTAAGCTTGATATATCAGATTTCAGACCTTTAGGTGTTTTTGTATTTTTTTCTTCAAATTATTTTGTTAAAACCTTGGGACACAATTTGAACAAAGTGTATAGGTGTCTACAATACTTTAACAAATAAAGAAAAAAAAAATTGGGGAAATAATCTGTGCATTTTTCCTTAATAAAATATTTGAGAACAAATCAAAATCCTTTTTGATGTAGAGTTGAGAAACTACAATACCAAACTAAAGTTTAAGAGGAAATCTGAAACTTAAGTGTCGATGTTACTACACTAGTACCGATCCGATTCAGACTTGGTGTCGCTCATCCATATTTTGAATCAATCCGCTCATCTACTGAATACAGCTGCATATATCATGCTTACAGCAACCTACCAAGCATTTGTTACATAGGTTAATTTAAGGAGGTCAGAAATACTTTACTATTAATGAATGTAATACCTATTAGCCTCTGGACTGAATTTTTGCCCGCTTTGTTGACTTTTTTGTTTAATACGTTGTTTTTTTAGCACTTCTATCAAAGGATGCTACAGTTCTCATATGGATTGTTTTCAAAACATCAACTCCAACATGGGTACTCCCTTCTGCTCTCTCTATTTGCACACTCATAATTATACAATACGCTGCTGCACACAAACGTAAATGAACCGACTGCCTCCCTCTTCCCTCATCCCCTCGCCCCTAACCAATGGCATCACTCTTGCCCTGAGGCTCACATTAATAAACTCAATAAATAAAGTGCCACACCAACCCGTCCATTACGTGCATTCCTTTCAGAACAAAACATTAATCAATTCCACTGTACGTACTAATGTAGCGGCCCCAATCAATCCGGGCTTCTTATGACAATTAACGAAGCTTTAGTGAGCCGTTCTGCAACATGCTGACCCATCAATTACAGCATCTATCAAACTGACTGGCACTAATGGCAGCTCGCTCTCCTACCAACCAGACTCCACTGCGAGGACAAACGCACACGTGGCGATAAAGCGTTTGCGCAGCGAACAGAAGGAATCAATTCATATCAATTATACATGCTTCACGTAATGTGTTAATTTGCGTGTTTGATCACAACTCCGCCGACTCACGCGGCGGCCGAAGCCGGCTCTGTGGAAACATCACTCCCTCAGCATAAATTTCCCCTCACTGTGAATTTATAACAATAATAAGTTTATTAATCCCTATGAGCAGAATCATTACTCGTTAACTGTTTTGCAACAACAAAAAAAAGGTGTTTAATCAGAAATCTCGGTAAGCATGTTCAGTATGTGTTATTGAGTGAGAAGGAAAAATAGAAGTGAACAGGAAAACACAAAGGGTTTATTCTTTATGTTTTGAGCTGCAAAGTGTCTAGAAGAAGCTTCTGTTTTACATTTTATCCTGTAACAAACACAAGATCCAGTATTTTATTCACATTTCATGTAAGAAAAAAAATAAAACATTTGTACCTACAATCAAAATGAATACCTGTAAAAGAAAAAGAAAAAAAAAAACATCTTATGTCTCTACATTCAGACTGAATTTCCTGCATCCAAAATTGTTCAAGTTCATTCAAATTGGATGAAGATCCTCTGTGAGCAGCAATTTAAAAATACTGCCTCTAACTCTTTTGGATTTAGGTCTGGACTTTCACTGGCTGCCTCCTTTGAATACTTATTGATCTAAACAATCCCCTTGTAGCTTTGCCTGTATGCTCAGTGCACTTTCACTCCAGTGTCAGGTTTTTGCAGCCTCTATTGGTTTTCTTCCAGTATTGCCATGTATTTTGCTCCATCGATCTTCACATACGTTCTGACCAGATCCCCCACTGCTTCCCCAACAAGCATGATGCTACCACCACCATGATTCACTTTGGGAATCGTGTAAAACCCAAAGTATTGCTCTCCTTTCTATATTTTTCAGATTAGATGGACTGCCAGGTCTTGGTAGAGCCGAAGTTTTGCGATACTTTTTCAATTTTTTCATGATCTGAATAAACAGTACGCAGAGATGTTTAACGTGCGGGATAAGAACGCATGATATATCGTTACTAATATTGGTATCAGCTGATATTACTCATTCTTTAACATATCCGATAAATAAAACTGGGCCGATTGAAACCACAATATTTCCATCATATTGTGGTTTGTTTCTGGATGGTGAGTGGAGAAGGTTGACCATGTGGTATTCGTTTAGTCATGTGACAGTCATAATGATGCAGCACAGGATTGTGGGGAGTTTAACTGAAACTGAGAAGCAGTGGTGTGGTCATTTTCTTCAAGATGTCAAAAGGGTACACAAATATATGGAGTATTGGTAAATATCGGCCAGCGATATTAATATCAGATATTGACATTAGCCCAAATTTTCATATCAGTGCTTTAATCTCGTCCCTTATCTGTTTGCATTGTTCCTTGGTCTCCATGACGCTTCAAAATAAAACACTACTTTGTCTTAACCTATCGCACAGATTGAAATCCGTCAGCAAACATATTCAGACTTCTAGTTGTAATCCGTCAAAATGTTCAAAAGTTCAATAGGCTATAAATACATTTTCAAGGCTCTGCCTCCTTCATTGGTGACATGTCTCTACCACCCTCACCCATCCCCCAGAAGGCCTTGCGGCACCGGGGCCCTGATCCTATGTCACAAGCAGCGTGTTGGTACCAGAGTTCATCCCACAGCACGTCTGCCTGCATAATTAGAGAAGTGAATCCAGCCTCTCTCCCCCTTTTTCGTCCCCCTCACTCTGTCTGCCTTCCTGCTGTACACGGCTTAACGCAAGCGTGTCATGGCTATAACAAAGGTTAGAGGAAGATGGTAATTAAAAATTAAAGTGGACAAGAAGGGGCTGAGTACACCTCTTTTAACATCAGGCAATCAGTGCAGGAAAAGAAACAGTGCCAAACCAAATGAGTCTGCCTCTTGGTACCAGCTGCTGGAACCTCTAAGCTTCCAACTGATCTGGGAGAAGTATTACAACCCTCACAATGCTCCATATTTGTGTATAAATTAAGTGATTTCAAGGTTTAGGGCTCCAGCATTAAATATTGACGTGTGATGAGAACAGCGCCTTAGAGTTTCATAGTTTGAGTTCAGAATTGATACCTATCAGTAGGGGTCGACTCCAGATGAGCTACAGAACAGGTGGCAACTTTGGGATCACTAATAATCAATTGATGGCAGTCCAAAACCAAAAGCCAGAACAATATTTCTGGTTTATGATGCGGTGAAAAAATATTTTACATCCAAGAGTGGCTATGTGGAGTGGTCAGCAAATTCATAGGGCTAGCCACTGCCCCCATTTTCCTCCTGATGGCGACTAGTAATCATAAAATTGATGCCATTACAGGTCAAGACAACTACTGTCTACAAAACAAACACAATGTGGTGTCAGAATAAAATTGAGCTCTTAAAACCATAAGCAAGCTTTCTCATTGACATAAAAATAGACAAATGTTGCACTAGCTATTAAACTCAGGAAATAAAACCTAGCTAGCAGATACCAGTCACTAGCTAGACAAGTAGAACGAGCCAACTCCAGCATGAATGCACACGAAAGACGACCCGTGCTATTTTTATGAGATCCCAAAGTGTGAGGTAAACTGTATGTTGAAGATGCCAAATAAAATCCTCCAGTTTATTTCTTTATTGTCAAATGCTGATATCAATTGACTTGAATGAGCTTAAGTTCGGAAGATGATCCTTATTATCATCACTGCTTGTTTCAGCCTCTGCAGCCATGTTAGCATCCATTACGGCTCATGGTTATTCTGACTTGGACGTATAGGGTTGACGTCTGGATTATTTTCTCTGCCAAATTGAATCCTTCAGAGAAAGAGTCCGTCTGAGTGGATTAAAATGCTTTCAAATCCTCTATAGAATCTGTCCAGTCACTCACCTAGCATAAAGTTTACAAGATGGAACAAATCAGTTACGCGCTTCTTAGCACTCTTCCAATTGACTTTGCCCTGTGTGTCCTCACAATCTCCTCTGATATCATGACTCTATGAGGAAACTAGTGCCCCATTCTTATATTACTGGGTCAAGCCTGTCCTTCTGTAACTTAAAATGCAGGAAATAGTCTGAAACTCTTGGGAAAGATAAGACACGCTGCAGTAAACCGAGGACATCTACTCAACGCATGGAGGAGCCAACTCCCTTTTGACAGTACATGCAGAAAAACAGTAAAACAATTGACCAATAAATCAGTTCTTTATCTGGTTGTCGCTTCTCTTTCTTATGCTGCCCTGGGCAACTGCCAATCTCCTTCACTGTTTTTATTTTTTTTTATTTTTTGCTTGCTTTGAAAAACATTGTATTAATGGTGAAATCCTGCATTAAGTGTTTTCTTTTTTTTTTTTTTTCCTGCTATAAACAGTGTACAGTTGTTGAAGAAATAAGTCAGTTCTGGCTGTTGCCCTTAAATTTTTTAACTCATCTTGTGCTGCCAAAAAAGGCAGAAGGCACCGTAGGTTATGACAGGTTTCTTTTTTTTCTGTTTTACTGTGAAGTTACCTTTGAAAACTGGATATTTCTAGCTTAAGTAAAAAGAAATAACAAATCTCCATTCAGCCCCACAGTTCTACTTCTGAACTCAGAGACACATGCAGCAGAAGAGAGCCGGGGAAAGTGGAAGCTGGAAGTCTGTGCCGAGAGCGCGGGAGTCTATTAAAGTGATCGCCACAAGTAGAACTAAATCATTCAAATGATGTAAACACTTTGTTGTTATTTGCCCCCACCGTCCGGCCACCGGTGCAGTGTTTTAAAGAATTACCCAAACCATTTACATAGCACTGGGTCCGCTGTTGGGCTATTGGATTTTATGTGGCCTAAATATAATTTAGGTCTCCAAAGTGTGAAAAAAGGGGGCTGCACAGTGTTTTAGGAGTGATAACAACCTCTCGCATTTACATATACATTTACTTTGTCTCTTGTCACAATGTCTTAACCTCTCTGTCCCTGTTCCAGACGTAAATGAACCTGTCTGAGTTGCCTTTCCCACCTTCCCACTACACGCACACACACAATCACCCTCTCTTTCTTCTCATTCTTCTCCTCTTACTCTTCTTCTCATCCTCTTTCTAAATTGCAACTCTATATTTCTGGACCTCTGATGCAATTATGCCACCTCGATTGCCTTGACGTGGAAGCGGGATGAGGTGGGGGGAGAAAAAAAAAAAAAAAAAAACAACACACACACACAACCGCACATAAAGCCTGCCTTTTGTGTATCAAGAAAATAAAGGCTTGAAATTGCCTCCGACCAGCGCTCTGTCTCTCTTATTCTCTCCTTTCTCCCCCATCATGGACACAAACACATTCTGCAGCCTTGTCTCAGTCACATACACAAACACACGCGGGCAGACAGCTCGGCTTCCCTGAGACCGGACAGGATAAGAGTCGACAGTTTCCATTATCAATAACAAGATAAAATACAGAGGTCTTTTATCTCTTAAAATGTAAATTTATACAAGGCTCCATAGCTCGGTGCTGTAAATATCTAACATCTCTTAAGACCACAGAACTAGACTCGATTGATTTTTCTCCCCTCCTCATGGCTGCAACCATCTGCAAAATCTCCAAGTCTGGCATAATATCAATGATGAAATTAAAAATCTTCCATTCGTCTAAACCATGGGGGAGATCACCTTGGTCCAGGCCATTTGCTCTTTAAATTATATGATTGATTTCCTTTAAAGTTATTTGTTTATTTCAATGTTCATATCTGCTCTATCTAAATCATTTCTTAAGTTCATTTCATTGATTTCTTGGGGACACTGGCCTCTCTTTGTCTTTCTGTAACCTTGCTTTAACCATATCAGTTTGCTTCAGAGCTCATTTGCATGAAATAACCTAGGGGAAAAAAAACACACACAAAAAAAAAACACATTGATTTCTATCTTTATACTCTCGTGTCTTGGTCTCATCTTGCATGATTAATGGATGCAGTATTTTATGATACAAAGCCTATAATCACTTTGTACACATGTTCTTATGTTCTTCAACATGTAAGTTTTTACCTTGTGAGATTATTTATTGCATGACTTTAAGAGTCAATGTTTCAATAAGTTCATATGTGATCCAAGTGTTCCAAGGTTTAGAAATGAATTTACAGAAAACTATGCATATGGAAAGTCATTCACACTTTCATGTTAGCTACATTTTAATATTTAGGTAGTCTAGGAGATGCTAAAAACAAGAACAAACAAAACATAAATGTCTATTAAGCTAAAATGAACAAAAAAACAAAAAACAAAAAAGTTTTGTGTCATTCGTGGGGAGCATTTTCAAAGTTGGAGTTTTCAATTCAAGCAGATCACACAGCCCTCGATGGCGCCACCAAGGGGGCAAAAAGAGGTTGTGGAAAATATCTATAATCTGTGTTTAAAGTTTGTCCCAAGCCGTGTGTAGGGGACGCAGCAGGCGTGTAGAAGAAGACACTCGGGTCATTAAAGAACCGAATTAAGCTTTGTGACTTACATGAAGAACACTTAATGTGTCGTGGAAAACGAAAATTGCATGTCACCCTAAGCAGATTGTCTTCACCTTTACACAAGGTGGAGATGCACTTCTTCAGCAGGGACTGATAGACTCAAAGAGATAAAAAAATCATTTGGAAGCACAAAAAAAAAAAGAAAGACAGGAAGTTGTTCACTTTCCAGTAGAACAGTGATGCTAAATAATAAGGTCTAAACATTTACGTTAGAACGGCCCAGTCAAAGTCTAGGATTAATTTGAATTGAGTGCTTTCAGAAAGAGTTGAAAACTGATGTTCACAGACTTTCTGCGCTCCACTCTGATTGGACTTGAGCCATTTTAAACAGAAGGATGGACAGAAGATTAAATGTCTAGATGGGGAAATCTGAAAGAGACGCACACTACTGTAGAACTTTTGAAGGTCTTATTGAATGCTAGTGAGCTGTCAATTATGCTGGGAATTATGGCTAGGTACCCAGTTTTCAAAACTTCAAGCGATGATGCAATTGTGTTCAATTCTCATCTCCCTTTGCAGCTTCATCTGGGTTTCCCCCATTGACCTGGATTTCTTCACTAGAATTTCAAGAGGACCAATCGGCGAACAGAAGGAGAAGTTGTGAACACTGACATCAATTTGTCTGCCTGTAGTTTAAGCAGCAGAAGAAGTGAACAAAGCCGTTCAAGTGCATGTCGGCCACACTTCCAAATATTGAATATTGACAACAGCAGTCTTGTTCAGCTTGGTACTTCTCTCTTTGCAGTGGAGGATGGTTGTTTACAGAGCATGCAACTTCTGGTAAGCTCCATATCCCTGAACCGGTGCATTGCATATGTCACAGACAAATACTAAAAATTGGATAAAACTTCAACAGAGTCCACGCCTACAGGAAGCAATTGTTTCCCAATAGCTGAGGGTTCAGAACCTCTGAACGAAGCGAAGCGTGGAACAAGTGATTGGCTTTTACCAGGCTACTGATGACTAGGTCTAAGGTAATAGAGAAACAGAAACAGTAAAAAAGAACAATTCTGAATAGATTTTGAGGGACAATAAGATGAGGAAAGTAGGATTTAGATGCATTGATTGGTGAATATCAGTGGGGTTTTTTTTAATGTCAATTATTTAGGAGAAGTAAACCGTTTAAAGTTCAGTCTCATTGGTAAAAGATTCAAACTGAGCTCTAAAGCAAACTTTCATTAATCTCTTGTATGCATTCTAAATCTCCCTTCAAATGGACGACATCACTTAGATTTATGCAACAACTAAAAGTGGAAATCATTCAAGACTCTCATATAACCAGCGACCCAAGAACTGGGCCAATCAAACCCCACCTCGTTTATGTCCTCATGTTTTTTTTTTGTTTGTTTTGTTTTTTCCCCCCAGTATTGCCGTTGATCCCGTCGCAGCTTTTAGATAATGCTAATAGATCACAGGCCAACGGGACGGGGCAGGATAATGGAGCTTTCATTGCAGCCTGATTAACTTGGCTGTAGGGTTCCACCTCACCCCTTTCAGCATGATGGCCCTAATTAATAACGATTGCTCCCCCCAAAATGTGCAAATGGAACGATAAACGAAGGACCAACTAATTAACTGAAACCATTTCTACTAATCATTAGTTAACATCCCGTTTTGTCATCATTACACTGATGCGTGTGCAAGGGCAGATAAAAGTGGCCGGCCCTTATTTTTCCAGCCCCTCCACCCCTTCCACCTCCATAAACCCTATGAGCTATATTTGTTGCCTTTTATTAAAGACTCGTTAAAGTGAAGTATCAGTAGTAGATTTTGGAAACCTTTTGCACATGTAGATTTACTGAAATCATAATGTTACCCTTGTGACTTTAGTAGATAGTGTGAGAACACCCCAGATATACACACAAACTAGCACTGAGAAAGGTAGTAGCTAAACCTCAGCTTCCTCTGTTCTGCTGAGGGGTTTGTTTTTCTTCCTTTTTAAAAAAAAAGAAAAAAAAAAAGAGAGGAAATCAGCATCGGCCAAAACGCATTCTTTTTTTTTTTGCTTTCTTTTTTTGTTCATGGCTGTGCGATGCAACCCTCCATAAGAGGATGCTGAGATGCACGGTTCATACTTAGAGCTCTGAATTTATGTGCCGTTTCCAGATGCTGAGGAATCGACAAAGCTCAATGATGAACAGGCACAGTCAGCCCCGCTGCCAATCAAAAAGTTAATAGTCTGTCCATCGAGAAAGGGAAATGACCCCCTGGGCTTCAGCCGGCGCATCTCTCCAGCTCGCGGCGAGTCGAATACAACCGCTTTTGACTTTTGTTTGCGTGCGTACAGGAGGCCGGCATTTTGAGTCAGCCTGTTCTTCATGTTTCTGTCGGTGCAGATTTACTAACTGAAGCCCTGTCTGTTATCAGAACTAAAATACAATGAGTTGCAGAAATCTTACTTCTAACTTTCTCATAGGCCACATTACTACCACAAACTTCAAATAACCTCTTTGACAGACCAAAACGAAGTAGTGAAAAATTGTGACTTGGGACGGGAAATGATATGTGCTTTTCAAAATGTTTTAAAAATAAAAATCTGACCAGGTCTTGGGTCTAATTATATTTAATTGGTACTCCAATTAAATATAATTGGTACTCCATATAAAACCTCCCTACAGCCATATCCAGGACTTATAATCTGTGGATGCTCCCAAATTCAGGGTACTGTACCTGCTACAATGCGACAGCCACAAGGACCGATTGTTGTCAAGAAAATAATCCTGAGAGACAGGAAGTCTTCTTCCTTTCTTCCACTTGTAAGGAACTGACATGGTATCCATAATACAATACAGGTAAAGACTTTGTACAGGGCTCTAAAGATATTTTTCCGATCATCTGGAATCACTTCGCACAGGCCAGATTAAGCTAAATTAAGTAATTCTAGACTCCTCCTTCTGAGCTTTGTTCGTCAGTTCTAAACTTTGAAAACTTAAAACTAGAACTGCAAGCAGTTGTCACGGGTTCCTCACCCAACCCAGCAAAATAAATAAAAATCTAAAAACTGTGGCATACGATGGATTATTAAGAAACAATCAATCAAACTACCTAACGGGTAAAATAGTCCACCGCTCTAACTTCATCGCACTATAAAAGCAGTTGTTCTGTCAAGGCCTAAGGAGAACATTAGTGGACAAAAAGCATCATGACGACTAAAGGAAACAGCATACAGGTTCAAAACAAGCTGATGAAGACGTTGAACATCATTAGTGTTAAACATCTTATGAAACACTTGAGTCCATCATCAGAAATCAGAACAAGCGCTGCATAACCACAAACCTCCCAAAACACGACTGTCCATCTGACCTTACAGGCTGAGCAAGGGGAGCGTTAATCCAAGAAGCAGTCAAGAGGCTAGTCTGCAGGAGCAACAGAGGTCCACAGCACAGTCGGGGAAATCTGTTGGCACTTGTTATGCGTTTCAGAAAAGCTTTGCCGAAAGCAATCCATAAGATGTCTACAAGACAGAGGATAACGTTAAACATTTGGAGAAGCTACTCTGGTCGGATGAAATAAACTAAAACACTGTGTGTGACCACGGGTTCATTTAGATGCATCCCTGTTCCAACACGCCTGAAACAAATGAATAGCTCCCGGCCAGGCCTCTGCACAATTTAATGAAATGATGAACGGTTAATTCAGCCACGTGGAACATTGATCAATATAGTCGATGCATATTTTCTTGATTTCGACAACGGCTATGACAAGAATGGTCATTGCTCATTTCATAATTGGTTACTGTATTATATTTTCATAATGTAAAGTCCTTTGACTCTGCTTGTCACATATGCACTTCCTACTTTTCAGAATAAAAAAAAAAAAAACAGTGAAAATCATGCATCATTTTCCAATACTTTCGCAAGCGTCTGTACTTGCGGAACTTTTGGGATGAAGAGAGAAAGCAAACATCTTCTGCTAAAAAGCTAAAAAGATTACAGAGAATAATTGTGCGCCCTCTCTCTCCAGTCCTTCAGCCTGCCAGAGCACTGTTTTTCCTCTCTGCACACCTCCATATGTCTTGTCAGTGTTAAATTGGAAAGTAATCCTGTTATAACCTCAAAGAGGTTATGTGTGAGTCTGGGTGATTAAAATTACCTCCAAATATTCCAAAGGAGCCATTATTTATTGGTGCATGAAAGTCACAAAGGGGAACGCTGCTCTCTTATTGCAAATACTCAAAAAGACTTCAGAGAACCCTATGTATGGTAATGAAAAACCTGTCAATAGCCCTTTTAAAATAGCCTGATTTAGTAAAACTTTTATGAAGACAGTAAATTTCGCGTCTTATTTTCCTAATCCTTCCAAAGAGGGAGCATGAAGAAATCAATACGCCGGCCTTGAATTTTGCCAACCTCTAATTATTATCTGGCTTGTGGCGATGATCAGCAAGTAATTGCAACTGGTGGGCTTCTGATGCCAGCGACAGGTCCAATAGCAAATGTCTACATGCAAAGCACTTATCTGGCTTAGTGAGATCTATACAAGAGGGTCACAATCCCTGTAGAGACTAAGCCTGAAATTGATGCTTTCGGCATATAGATGAAACCACTTTTCATATGTGCAAAAACCACATTTGACTGGATTAGAATGATTCTCACAAAAATAAAAGATCAGTGTGATATTGCATCAAGAAGATGCATTACTGGGGGGGTTAAGATTAAGATAAAGACATGTTAGTTGTCAAGAATTAACATAGTCTTAATACCTGAATGTTGGCTTAGTGTAATGCCAACATGTCTGGTTTAAGGAGCAGTGTAATTACACTTTTTAAAAGGTTGCTGATTCTCAAGCATTTAATCCAGTATTTGTTCACTTCTAAATGTAGAAGTCTTTTATTAGAAGATGGCAAGATGGGTTCTTTAGAACAGGATGGTGTGTATAGCTAATGAAAAGAACCTCGAATGTGCTAAAATATGTATCCACAACAATCCACAGTATAAATAATGCTCATTTGTGTAAGCATTAAAGTTATTGTTGAGCCCTGAGTATTCACAGACAAGAGTGAAGGAGAGAAATAAAGCTACTTTTACTACAGTAACTTATGTCATACATTTTTTTGATATGCGTGTTGACAAATGAAAAAAAGAAAAAATCATGAGTCTAAACTGAAAACAATATGTCATCTTTGAATGAAGTGTCTCATTTGTTTCCCCATTTAGGACAGTGGGATAATGAGTGTGGAGTCACAGCATTCAACTGTGTCAGTGTCTGTGGATTCACCTATTCATGGACTTTTCTGTGGAAGATGATTCCCAGTTATTAGCGGAATATTGATATTGTCTGCAGCATTCGAAAGAAAATGCAGCTTGTGAAGCTGGAATAACAGAGTGCAATGCTACTTGACTCACATTTGGCTGGTGCTTCCAAACCAACTAATCCAGGAGCTGCTTTTGTTTCCCTCGGCTCTGACTGGCTGCAACCCCAACAGAGGAATACACCTAATACTGTAGGTGCTAGCTTCTGCTGTGGCTCTAAGACTGCATTAAGACGATGAGTGTATTAATGTGTTTTAAAGTAAGTTTAGTGTTTGGACTAATAAAATAGGCTTTTATAAGCATTTTAAGAGGAGGCTTCAAGCATTTGCATATTTTAACTAGTTGCGGGTGGCTGTAATCGTTAATCCCTATAAATTCCAGGGTTCCACTGTATAAGACTCTCAGCCTTCATTAACATGATTTTTGTGCAGGTTTTCATGACACTAAGCTCTGAAATTTGGACAGGGTGATCTAAAGCAGAACTTTATATCAGTACGCACATTTTTCCAACAGAGATGAGTAACTTTGCTTGATCGGCACTTAACTGAATTACTTGTGTGACACAACATCAAGCTGAATGTAAATATCAGTGCTATTAGAGGAAAAAGAAAAAAAAAAAAAATCGGTTAAATTCCCTCTAACCAAAGTTGATTTCCAAACAGCTGTGCTTTTTATGGTGCCTTCAAGTACACCAGGAATAAATACTTTTTATTTGTTCCTGTTGATTAAAGCAAACCAAAGCTGTACCGCACCCATGACTTTAAAATGGATGTGCGTACCAAAACATGATTTTTGTGTAGGTTTTCATGACAACTTGCTGTAATTGATGGAATCATGCACTCCGCCCTCTACAAGAACATATTTATGGGGACGACCAACAATCAGTTTGTGGTTTTAACTTCAAGAACTTAGTGCAGCAGGAATCTGAGCCATCGAAGGTTTTGGACCGACCTAGTCAAAGTTTGAACTTACACCTGATTGAGATGCTGAGTCGCAGACTTAAATATATGCCATTCACAGTAAAAAGAAAATCTTACCAAGTAATTTCTGTCTAATTTCTTATGCAAGTATCTTAGTACACTTGGGAAAAAAAAGGACAAAAACTAACTTACAAGAAATGTTTTAGCAGCATATAGGAGCGTGTTTTAAGTTAATAATTCCTTAATATTGATTAGAAAAAAAAAAGTAGTTCCACTGGCTAATTTTTTTCACTTAACATGAGAAAAATATTTCGTCAGAAGTGAAATAATCTGCAGCTGGAATCGGCACTTTTTATTTAAAATTAATGAATTATTCACTGAAAACAAAACGTTATTGTCAGTTTGTTTTGTCCAGTTTTATGTATGATATAATGGATATTTTCGCAAGAAGTTAGGTAAGAAGTACTTAGTAAGATTTTAGTTTTGCATTGTTCCTAGTCAAAAATCCTGCATATTTTAAACAATTATGCAGTGTGAACTCTTTGCAAGGCACTTCTAAGTAAAAACAATAACCCAGAGGAGCCTTCTATACCAGAGTGACACTGAAAAGTCCTGACATTGACGTGAGTTTCAGACAGAAAAAAGCAATAGTGGATGATGCGGGGTGACAAATTATAGGGGAATTAGAAATTAATGATTGTGCCAGTATGTAAATGGCAATTAAAGGACAAGCAGTGCTTCAGGCTCTCTGGCCCAAGCGCCTCCATTTGTTTGGATAGGGACCGACTCACATGCATACACACACACACACACGCATTATGCTTGTGATGCGTACGAAGGCTGTGACACACATCCATATGGGGCATAAAAGAAAATAAATCCGGAGCGCCCTGGACCAGATCAGATCAATCGGCCATAATGGCAGGACTGATCATTATGTGCTGCTTTTGTTTGTTTAAATGAAGAGTGAGTGGGTCTGCCATATCGAGTTGGATTAGGCGCTGGGAAACTGTTGCCCGCAGCCCCAAAATGCTGGCCGAGAGTCACCACGTCAGGCTCTACAGTAAAACACGACGACGGCCTATTTAGAAATCAATGTCAAACTTTCATTAGAAGGGTCAACAACGTGGATATATCGTCTAATTGCAGTATAGGTCAACAAGGCATGAGAGGAATCTGCAGCAGAGATGTTGCTTCCCAAGGGGAGAGTGTGGAGGGGGGGGGGCGGGTACTCCTGCATGGCCAAAAAGATTTAGAGCTATGGATTTGTAAAATTCAATCCTCGGTATGGACCGTTAGGTTTGGAGGGTTCGACCTCGTTCATCAGAATTGTGCTGCATCCTCCGGTTATTCGTTTGCTCCTTTGGCTGTTTTTTTGAGCTGATTTCGGGAAAAAGGCCTGAGCGCGGAAAAATTCTGCTAACAGGCTCATCGACAGGGCAAAATAAAAAGCCTGTGTCCTGCCTTCCGATGATGAATGTTCGGCTGCAGAGACTGATGGAGGGCCTCGCTCGAGGAGTCGGTCAGTGCTGACCTATACTGTCATGGGTGAACCAATTTTGCTTCTGCTGTTTTGGTTAAAAAGCCTCTAATGAGAATATCGGCCCATCAGATGAGGAGGCGGCGAGGCCTTATTGGCTGAAACTGTTGTTTTTCCAAGTCATTATGCTCTCTCTCTCTCTCTCTCTCTCTCTCTCTCTCTCTCTGTAGGAAATGTTAATAGTGCCATGTAACTAAGTATTAATTTAAAATAAAACTATAGTCAAAAAAGAAAAAAAAATCTTTAGAAAAACCGATGAGATTTTCATAAAAAAGCAAAACATTTTTAATTTACTGTGAATGAGACGTACGGTGTCTTACCCTCAAAACTTCAACAATTTGTGAGGTTACAACCACAATCTGCTTTTTAGGATTTTATGTTACCTAGTTGAAGGGAAAATGATGCCAAATTTATCACAAATGCAAATCTGAAAAGTGTGGCCTGCATTATAGCGGTGTGCAGATCTGGGCTTTGGTCTAAACTGGGAGTGTCCAGAAATGCAGTCCTTAATTTGGCCTTCAATTAAAGGGTGACAGCAATGTGGTCCCCCAGCAAACAAATCTGACTACAACTACATTTTGTTCCGCTAGCTTTTGAAGCAAACGTTTCAGGCCAGAAAATCCACATTAGAGTTCTGCTCGCTGGACTTCAGCAAGAACTTTGGCATCTTATTCTGCAGCCGGATGATGTCACACATCACATTGATATTGGATAATGGGAAGTTAAAGTTTGACACATAACGACGAGACTGGCATGTTACAAAACCGAGACGTTTGAAGCGTCACCTCCGACCGAGGTGAAAATTCTCCGTCCCTCGTCATTTCGGACTCCCAGCATGCACCCTCCCCTCTCCCCCGGGGCATTAAAAATGACAGAGTGCTAATTAATCCATCACGCTGGTTAATTGAAATGATGTATGGTAGTCATTTGTTTTCTTTGATCCCTCAGCTATTAGCGCTGTGTAACTGTATGACTAATTAGCATGAGAGCACTTCTCAAATAATTAGCTGTAATTAATCTGTCAGCCGCCGGATAAAAATGACTGCGCCCGACAGTTATGACAAATTGCAGTGTTGATATAATTATGTAATGTTGTAGGCCGCTCAGTGTAATAACCCCCCCCCCGGACCCCCCCATCCCACCTCCATCGCATCTTCCGGTGTAAATCCAGTTTGCCCTAATTGGTTCTTCTGTAGTCTCTCCCCTCCCTCTTATTGCTTTCTTTTCTTTTTCTTCCCTTTCGTGCACGTTGCCAGAAATGATACCATCTGACTCCTGTTTTGTTCTTTTTGCAACGGTTTCCACGGCAACCGTGTCAAGTGATTGAGGTCGAGGGTCAAACTGACCAATAGTGAGTAAATTACATTTCTCGGAACGATTCCCCATGAGCTCCTATTGAAATCGAGCTCCGGCCCTCTGATGGATACATCCTGTCATTCACAGTTTAGGGAGGAAAAAGGGTCTGGGGGGTCTGGGGGGGGGGACAAAGTACAAACATGAAACCAACACTATGTCCTAAGATACCTTATGAGCAAGAACTTAAAACAGCAGCCAAGATAGCCTGTGTCTGCCATTCATTAGGTCTATATATAAAGAGAAAGAAAAAGAAAATTACAAAACAAAAAAAAAAAAACAAGTCCTCGTGTCCACACTTTTTGGGGCTGTTTATTACCACACCAACAGCGGTAAATAGAGCAGTTCAATCCTCCACAAACACTAGGCCTGAAGGTCATTAGTTTGTCTGAACCAAAGCTCACTCAATCCCTCAGCTAGAGTTCAAGTGCTGACACTTGCCCCCTGTCATCCCTCTGCCTTTCCCAGTCCTCAGAGAGCATCCCACCACCTCATCTGAAGGCAAAAAAAAAACAAATGACTTTGATTTATTGCCAAATGTGTAGCAAAAAGTGGGAAAAAAAAAAAAAACAAAACAACAAAGAACAAAATCCATTCCAAATCAAATTTTGAATTGAACTCTTCCCACCACGGCCAACGGGAGGAAAAAAAAAAGATAGATGCTATAGTGGCGGCGGTAAATGATACAGCGCAATAATCCGCAGCGACCCGACTGAGCGGCTGATAAGCCATCACTACAGGGGCTGGTCGATACTAACTATTCATTTCTGAAATTATCTCTGCATTGATCCGGTGGACAAGTGCAAGCGAGGCAAGGGGGCACACTGGCCTTAATACAATAATTATATGAAGGGTTACAAGCTCATCCTCCCGACCAATAAAGCCTGTCAGCAGCAGGCAGGCACAGCGAAGCCCCATAATCCATCAGCACATTGGCCCCTGACCTCTGGGCTTGGAGGCTTTTTTTTCTTCTTCCACGCAACCACCATAAAAGTTGCTTACGGAAGGACGCGGCTGCTGGATGCACCTCAGCGGGCAGAGGTGGGGAAAGCAGATCGGTGGATGTTAATGTCGATGCTGCAAGTTGACCTCTTATTTGCTCGGCTGGTTGCTCAAAACACTTTCACCCTAAAATTGTGGGTGGTCTCCAGAGTGCCTGGAAAAAACAAACTGCGGCATTCTTAATTTGGAAAAAAATAAATCAATAAAAAACTGAGCCTGGTGAAGAATATTAAAGCCTATCTCAGTTATTTTGAATATCACAAAAAATTTAAAGGGGATGCATTAAACAAAATTCCTGTTTTGAAAATTTTTATTCTTTCATTTGAGGCTCAACTGCTTCCAAAAACAGAATAAGAGTTTTTAAAAAATGGCAATAAGTTAATGATTTTTCGGTGTATGGAAAATGAGCCCTTTCAAAACTCTCTCAATGGCTAAGTAATGGTACTGTGCCATTACCTGGCAACCCACTCCATTTGGTCAGCTGTTTTTTTTTTTACCGCTGTATGCCTGTACAATGGCTGCTGGAAAAGACAAGAAACCACTTTCTGAATCCTTGTTGGTTGTGCTGGAGACTCCACTTCTGCTTTTCAAAGATGTAACTGTGGATCTGTTTGAAGCAATTCTCACGTACCCACGTAAACTTTGAGTTGGGGGCTGGTGCTCAATAGAGCAGTTAAGAAACACTCCAGATGTGTTTCTGATGAGGGAATAAATATCCTAACATTATGTAAAATGAAAAAAAAAAAAAAACATCATAATAGTACATAAAACTGCTGCTTTAACATCTCACCAGAGCAAAATGCTCCATGCCACACTGCATCTATGCAGTAATCCATGCATAAGAACAACCTCATCAAGTACTGAGCAGGTTTGTTGTACAGAGAAAGGAGTATACTTTCTCAAACCAAGTTTTAGAATATTGAATCAGCTCACCTTTACGTCACAGTCGTCTAAATAATCAGATTTAACACTTGAAACGAATCACTCTGCTTCGCTTTTTGAAATGAATAAGCGACAAATGAACTTTTCCTTCAGTTTTTAAATCATAGGGATGCACATTTAAGTTTGTAAAAAGCAAATCCATCTTGAGGAAAACTCGGTTTTGACTTGGCCTGATAAGACGGGGATATTTCTTGCTCACAATTCTTGCCAGGTCGCAGCTTTAAGTATGTCAGGAGTAATCTGTGGAATTATCAAAATGAAATGAATATTCAAGCCACCTGCCATGGCTCAAGCAGAATCACTGGCACACCAAATAATAAGGGGGCATGCCATCTGTCTGCAGCACAAAGCATTCATGCACGATTAAGGACATATATTCCACCTAAAATTATAAAATAAAATCCCCAGGTCTGGACAATCTTGGTGTCAAGTTTGATAAACCCTCCACTATAAATAAACTGTATATGAAGTTACATGTTCACGCAAATAAATTTAGGCGTGCCCAGCTCAGCGTAGAGGACCTCTGTCCCTGGTTATCTTCATAGACTAATTGATCCGCCATCGAAGAGGCACGTTCCTCTGAGCATCACCGAGACAGCCCGGCTCCAATCAGACAGGCATGCGTTATCAAACTGGGAAGTCAATTAAGAGAGAGAGAGGGAGAGAGAGGCAGAGAGAGAGAGGGGAAGAGAGGAAGAGGCAGAAGAGGGATTGGCTCCAAGCTGACACCAGACTGGTTCTCACAAAGAAAAGTGGGCTTCCAGAGACTTTGTCCAGCCAGCAGACGCAAAGGAGTCAGTGATTTAGTGCTGGAAACGTAACCGAACTCCTGCTTAAAACACTGACCTGCGGGATGGTTTGAACTTGAAGGCCTCAGGAAATGATCGGTTAAACTCATCCTGATAAAATTTTATGAATCGCATTAGTGCAAGACCTCATTAAAAAGGTCACGTTAAAGGCCACAGAAAACTCACTTCACAAGTTGCCTACTGGACAACTTTCTTATTTGTTATGTTGCATGTACAGATATTCTTTTTTGTGAATTACTCATCACTTTTGCACCAAGTCACTTGACTCGTGATGCGAGCAAAGGGTTTCCATTGCTTTTTGCGAAACGCGCCCATTTCGATGCGACTGAAAACCCACCTTGTCCTGGCACAAAAACTTTTTAATTGAAAACCTGAGCTTTACATTAAGCTAATTTATTTTTGTCACGTCAATTTGCACGATTTTATGGTCAGTGTAAATCCAGCTAGTGTTTCACGACACGATACAAATGAATGCTGGTTCAGAGAAACTAATGCTTAGTTTTAGAGTTTAAAAAAATGGTTTTTAAGAGCTAGATGTATAGTGACATTCCTAGTATGTACATTCCTATTATCAGTTCTGTTTAAACTAAAGTTGGATCAAATGAAGCCAACATAAAGCCCCTTTATAGCCCAAACCGTCCCAAAAGCCCGTCTTTCTAAAACGTCAGGTTATGAAATCTTTATTTACCGACACTCCGTTTCATCCGCGTTCTCCTTTCACCAGAGTACTGAGGTCCTCGCTAAGAGGTGAAGATTACTCCTAATGTGTATTCTAAATGCGGATGTAATTGCATTAGCAATCATTTTAGATACAGCAACTTAAACGGGTCTTTTATTGCAAAGAGGATGTAATAAATATTGAAAGGACGCGTCGAGGCTTTATCCACCATTTTCCTTAATTGCTTCAGACTGCGTGACAATGGCTGTTTACTGGACTGTGGCGGACGAGCGTTTCGCCACAAGACAAACAGGGGATGTATCCATTATCCGAGCCGCGCGGAGGTCGCCGACCTGCAACGGGCGGAGGACCGGGAGACGCCGGAGATCGTGTGCAATTTAATCTTCAGGCCAAAATAAAAGAAAGGTGGATGTAAGGAGAGGGGCAGCACTGCAACAAAAAAAAAAAAAAAAAAAAAAGGAGGGCAGAGGAATGGACAGCTGTCTCGGACAGACTCCATTTCTTCCCCAAAGGCTGCGAGGCCCTTCCTTTTTTTTTTTTTTTTTCTCGATCCACTCAAAGCCATCGCAGTGTGCCTGATTCTGCTCACTCCTTTGACACTTGTATTAATGGTATTTTGGGGCTGGAACTGTAGATGTTGGAAAGCGATTGTGGAGAAGCAGCTGTGGCTCTCCGACCCCCTCCCTCTTCTCTAACTTTACTAGAGTCTCTGAAAGGACTGACTCCTCTGTCCTTTCAGAGCCTCTCTCAGTCCATCCCTCACCCCTGTTCCACTGCGCACACACACACGCACGCCCACGCACACACACACCTCCTCTATTTTCTATCCATTCGTTCAGTCATTACTGGTCAGTGTCAGCACTTGAAAACTGTTGTGCTTGCCGAGCCGGTGTCATCACAAGTGGAATTAACCATTTTCCTTGCGCCTGATTGCAAGACGCTCCACTCATTTCAGCACTCCCATTCACTGCACCAAGACCTACTGACAGAAAAGAAAGCCTTCTGGCTTTTATTAGAGGTATAATGTGACAGTAGCTGTTATTGGGTGCATAAAGAAATGGGTATAAATATAAACTTCCAAGTCATTTTGCAAGGATTTCCAAAACAAAATCTGAGGGAATTAAATTCTACGTGATAAGCCGTCATAAAGTAGCAGATACTGTAACTGTGAAGCAAAAGTAAAAAGGGCAACTACAAAAGTATTTACTGTTCAATTTATTTTATTTGCAAGTAAAAATCTATCTGAAAAGTGTGGCATACATATGTATTCAGCCTCCGGAGTCGAGCCTTTATTAGACCTGCCTTTCGAGTACCAACGCTAGCTTCGTCCACCAGCAGCTCAAGCTCAAAAAGATCAGATTCAGAGAAAGTCAGGAAACAGCAGGTTACGATTCTCCAAAATATCTGGACTTACAGTATGCTTGGACTTGGACTAGGCCTTAACTAACACACAAGCTTTGCTCTAAACCAGGGATGTCCAAACTTTTCGTCACATGGGCCAAAAATGTCAAGTCACAAGGACTTGTCGGACAAGGAAAAAAAACAAAAAAAACTATTTGTTGAGATTTTTTAAACTTCATGTTTCCTGGTCAACTATAAAGCAACTGCAATATTTTAACCAAGGAAAGTCAAACAACGTAACTGTTTTTTTTCTTCTTTTTTGTGGTAGTGATGTGTTCTTTGCAGATCTAAAACTTCAAAAAGGACTTTGGTGGATATAAAGAAAGTCATCTAGTTTTCAAATTGGTTTGGGCTCGACTGAACAAATCTTTTGACAGTTATAAAAACAGGATTTGTGTCACTTTCTTTCAAAACGCTTACTGTGTTTAGCCAAGTTTAATGAATTATATAAAAGCTGATTTGGGGGGCATCAAAGTCAGATTCTTAGTAAAACTCTGGATAAATGCGGTTCTACTTATAAAAGCTTGACTATGAAAAGACAAATAAGTTGTGTTATACTTAACTTTTTGCATTATAAAGGGATTATATTGGTTATAATCTTACCCTAATTGCAAATAAAAAAATAAAAAAATCCAACTCCATTAATGACCTATTTATGACATACAAGCATTTATTACAAAACCTGAAGGTAATAGTTACTTCATTGTGTTATATTATGGCATAAAATGTCCCTGGAAAACACATAATACTTGATATTTAATATTCTCCCAAACATGTCTGACCTGAGTGAAGTTGCTCCTCCATCCTCCCCACCTTCTTCAAATGAAACAAAATTTGCGTCAAACATTTGTGCAGGAAATTTTTTGTTTGTGCCAGTATCATTTTAAAGATAAATATTTCCAGAGGTCAAAGGTCAACCAGCCCAGCCCAAATTTACAAAAACCAATAACGGTTTCAATCAACTATGCTACAAAAAAATAAAAAATAAAAAATGTAGCTGCTCAAACCAGCACAAAAATAAAAATATAGAATTTATAATAACTTTGTTTGATTTTGCTTCTTTGGTGACCTGATTTTTTTTAAACAACAGAATTTGTTTGCTGCACAAACGCAGCAAACATTTAACACCAATTTTGTTTCGTTGGAAGGAGAGGTTTGTTTCTCTAACAAACCTCTGAACTGCGCTCTCTGCTTACCAACTTGTTGACTTCTGAGAGGTAATTTAACGCACAGAATTCAATTCAGAGGCATCACAGGGAAGAGAGACAAACTCCCTGTGTAAATACCTTCGTAAGGCCCCTTCTGATTTCACCACCATCAAGAACACAAGCAAAGTAAAACACATTCCGACTGATTCACACTCATTCACAGTGATAAGTTACAACCAAGCGGAGGGGGGGGTGCCCGAATGTTAATCCCAGTTGGACACGGTTAAATAACACGCAATCAGTCTTTCCCAGGTACAAGTAAAAGAGGTCAGTTACAAGCCAATGAAAGCAGCTACCAGATTTATCCCGATCTGATCTCCAGGGATAACATGTAAAAGTATCCATGGGCGATCACATATAAACAGATGATGAAATTAATTCCTACAGGGATAAAAAAAAAAAAAAAAAAAAAATTATAATCACTTGGGGATTACATCTAAATTCTTATTATCTTTGTATTTAGGCCTTCCGTGGGAGTAATCTGCTGTCTGATCTGTCCGGTTACATTTCTTGGGACATTTGCAGAAGATCATGAAATTGCATCAGTAATACAATACAAATCTGTCCCTCTCTCTCTCCCCCTTCTTGCCATTCGTCTCTTTGTAGAAGATTACAAGATTTGCGAAGATTTGATCCAAACTCTTCACCGTCGCCGTAGTCGTCGTAGGTGGCCTTGACATTAAAGTCACAACGAGAACTTTAAATAACCATTACTAGCCGGATCAGCTTTCTTGTTTTTTTTCTTCGCAGCAAGTGCTTTTGGGTTAGATGTAACACGCATATAGCCCAACACAGGAGAGAGAGAGAGAAAGAGAACGAGAGAGCGAGAAACACGAATACAAGGGTCTCTCAGTTAATGTATCATCATCTGAGTGGGTTTGGATTGGAGTTATTAGAGTATTTCACTTCATTGCATGACCTCCTGTTCCTCCTCAGATCATGAATCCTATTCATTACCCAGTCCTTCTGGAGTGCCCGCCTTTATAATATTACTCAATTTATATTCTGAAGCGGGCTCCTGGGAGAGCGATCAGCGCTCCGAAACACCGGCCCCCCCCCCATAACCCAATCACAATATTTAAAGGGCAGCAAAGAGCTTTTTAATGCGCGTCGTAGATAACCATTTAAAGTGGATTGCTTTGGTTTAATATGACCTTAACAGGCTGGCAGTCACATGTGAAGAATGAATAAGCTAATAGGAGAGGCGACAGGGAGAAGGAATGAAATCAAAAAGCAGAATATGAGAGATTTGTTTCAATGCGAGCCGGGCTCCCCCTCAAGCCCCTCGACGGCCGCTGAGAGGAGCATGATGGAGAATCACAAGCGCACGAATGAAATGGGACAAGCGATGAATGAAGCTACCGGCTCGCGTTCCTCTTTCTCGCCCTCTCCCGGAGTATGAGCTGCTTTATCACCATAAGAATTAAGACAGGTATGAATGACACATTTACATTCTGCCCATCAATGAGAAGCTCGTCTCAATCTCCATGAAAAGCAAAGCAAAGCAGACCCAGAGCTCGGGTCCCCCCCCCCCTCCTTTGCTCTCTGCAGCAGGATCAGACAGCGACAGGAGCATGCAGGTGGAACATGTTGGTTTGGATGTAACCAGGAAAGCATCTGCCCTTTGTAAAAGGATGTGACGGCATGTCAAGGACGACATGATTCTGTGTTTCAGTGTTCAAAAATGCCAAAACTCTGCAAAAACATTAAATGTTGAAATGAGGGATGCACCAATTCACTTTTTTCCCCCACTTCCGATACAAATACTGAGGTTTTGTATCTGACGATATGATTTGACACAGAAAAACAGCCCTGAATTGACTTAAATATTTCTTTTTTGAAACAGACAAATGTACTGATTTATAAATTTAGTTGATAAGTCTGCATCAGCACACTTAAATATACCAATGGCTTCATGAGCTTGGTCAAAATCAAACATGTATGAAAATAGCACAACTTTAATTTGTTCAGTCAGCGCAATTAGACTAGTTACATTTGGTAATTATATTACAAAACGGTCAAATATTCAAAAATAAACTGCAACAAACCCTTCTATGGTGAACTTAAGCTGATTTGTATAGATTTGCTGAAAATGTGAGGCTCCATTGACAGTACTTGTAGCAAAAAGTACAAAAAAATTAATGTCAAAATGTGTGTATTATTTTTCTTTGAGTTCCCAATTATGCGCTCTTTTGTTGAGATCTTGTGCAAAATGTGAGACCATTACTAGAAGCCTGACTCACAGTCAAACAGCCTCCTTTAAGCACCAGTAGCTGTGTTTCCATCACAAATGTAAGCAAAACTTTGTCAATATTCCGCTAATGTGGACAAAACTAAATTTGGTAATTGCGGTGTTTCCATTAAATAGATCGATTAGAAATCACAAGTGAAAAAGTTTGTTCCTATAACAAGTACTACAAAACATGCCACGCCATGACCTTCCAACTACTTCCTGTCTTCTTCTTCATGGTTTCTGCCAGTAGTAACATCCGGTTCTTGATCACGACTCGTGTGGCGCGAAACGTACCGTTTCCATTCTAGGTTTGCAAAAAAAGTAAAATCACCTCATCCTTGCCAAAGACCAAATTAATCTTCAAAATGTCAAATTGCACAAGTCCATGGCCAATGGAGACCCTGGGACTGTCTATCATTTCCTTTTCTTGCTGTAAACCTGCAATAATCATATCAAAACATTTCAAGTCATTAATTTTAAAACTTAATGTTCCATGTTACCTCTCCAAGGTACTCGCCATTTAACCTCTAGAGGTGCAGACTCAGCATCTCTAGCGGTGGTAGCAAATCACCTATAGGTAGATGAACTCTGATGTCCTTGATATTAATCTCGGTGCATAACCAAAGGCATCATTTCATCTTAAATCTGGCCGAACTGAGCATTTTTAGCCAAATGAAACAGTGTAGTCCCCTCCGCCTCTTTCATTACATAAAGCACACCGACGCTTTGAAATTGACAGCCCACCAACCATGACAAGCAAGGTAAATTATCCATGCAAGTAATTTATCGATAACATTTTTTTTTTCTCTCCATCAGTATGTTTTGTCATCATGGGCAAAAATAAATTCAAAAGACTCGTCCGCAACTCAATGCAAATGATTAAAAGCAATGTGCTACAACAACAATTAAATACAAAAATAATTGACCTTCTTAATTTGTAAAATTAAGCTCGTTTAGGATGTGACATTTTTCAGTTGTTGGTCAAAACTTGCGATGAAGAACTTAGCGATTAGTCAATTTTGCTGTCTTTTTTTTTTTTTTTAAACAAACATTTTAATCAGCAAATGAACCTCTCTGTGGACAAATGATTGATGCGGCACAGTAACCGTCTTCCTTTAGAAAGAGTGAATGAGTGCAGTGTGTATGTAAGCATGTGAACAATGTGGATGATGTATAATAATCCCCTAAAAACAAAAGACAGCAACGAGAAGCAAACATTGCATTAGTGTTTTAAAAATGTGCCACAGACAGAAGGGTCACTGTGTCTTATCCAGTATTAAATTCTAATTGTGCATATTCTGCAGTGGGGGCCTGTCAAATCATAAAGATTAGATTTAGGTGATTGCAGAGGAGCCTTTAGCTAATGCAAAAATCATCTTTTACTGATGCCTTCTTTTTGTAACGGCGGCCGAAGCATCAGAATTAAATTCTCTATATGGAAGAGGAAAAGAAAACATCATTAGGAGGCCAACAGCATTATTAATGCAAATTTTCTTTAAGTTGTAACATACAGTGCTTTGCCTTCACCTCCCCCCTTCTACATTTGGTAATTATATAACTAAATGTATGCATTTTGCTGGGATTTAATATACTAATATAATGTTGGGTATCATTTATATTTTTAATAAATATAAATTTAGTTCCGCAAACTTTGACAGACTATTAGAGCCAGGCTAATATGCATATTAATTTTAAATGACAAGAATAAAGCAATAATACTAATAAAGTTGTAGTAGTACCTCAAAAATCTAAATAAGGGAATAAAGTCATAATATTACTAGCATTCAGTTGGAATATAAGGAGAACGACATGAAAAATAAAAAATGAAAATTGGGAATGTTGAGCATCTTGTTCCTTTTGCAAATAAGGAAATCTTTTAACGCGCAAGCATAAAATTATCAGTAGCAGGACTTTGAAACGATGTTACAAACGAAAGGACAAGACCAACTTGCTGAGCTACTCGCATCAGATCTTAGCTAACAAAGTTTTGGCTCATTAAAGCAATTCTGACAATTTTTCTGCTATTATAGCATCTTTATTCTGCTAATGTTATGTTTATTTCTTTATTGCCATACCTTTATCCTGGTAATTAAAAAAAAAAATAAATTATATGGCCCTAATACTACGTCGTCGATGCTGCTAAATAAAATCTATTGTGAAGGAGATCTAATGTGACGTCTTTCAGGAGTCACATAGCTTAGCATCGTGAGTCATACCATAGTCCCCCCGTACGTGTAATTTGTCACATATTCTTATTGAGAACTTTAAAGCAGGCTTAGGTTATAAAACAGTGTCTTGATCTTTGTATACCCCATGACTCACTGTTGAATCCATCGTCATAAAAATGCAAAGAGTACAACTGCATACCTACAGTCTTGCTCACCATTATTGGCACCAGCGGCGCCGGATTCATTTTTGAGGTGGGGGGGGGGGGGCATGTCAACTGAGGGCATAGTTGCTCAGCTGACATGATGGCACCTGTCAATCAACTCTGGGTTTGTCACAATTTGTCCTGCAGTGATCTCCCCTCACCTGGTCAGGTCTACAATACGCTGCAATCTGGCTACTGATTGGCTGACTGCTGGCTATTAAATGTGCTGCGGTCATAAAGATTTGGTGGAAAATAATCGAAAAAAATGGTTAAAAGTTGTCGGTGGGGAAAATGCGGAAGGCATGCTCTGCACAGAGCATTCGAGGGCAGAATAAAGTTTATTCCATTTTAAAACTGGAGTCTGGAAAAATGTAAAAGTTGGACAAATGCCTGCAGCCGACTTCATGGACAGCTGAATACAGATGTTGATGGTATTAACATGTTCGTATGAAGGTTTTGTCATCATAACATCATATGCTTAGTGATTAAAGATCAATGCGTCAAGCTCGGTCCAGAACAATAAATATGTGCTGTGTCTACAAATGGGTCCGGTTTCTTTGTAAAGCAGTAACTTTTCAGGCATGTGGCGCAAATATTCAGACACACCCTGACATACGTGATCAAAACATAGTTCAGAATCACACTTAAGTGACTGCTCACCCAGGGGCGCCTGCAGGATATTATCGGAGGGTAGCACAACACCATCACTGCACCTGACCCACAAGAGCACAACCACATGTCCAACGCGCATCATGTGCGTGTTGCGAAAAACTAGCACAAACCTACACCACACAAATAGAGGCCACATGTGCGTAATGCGCATGGCCCACTAAAACAGAGGACTTTTTCTTTTTTTAATCAGCTAAATAATAAAGCCATGATAGCAAAGCGTACCCGTGTGATTAGAGTATAGAGTTTCCCATGTTCAGGTATCAGACGTCCAGAGGAGGTGAAGCAACAATGTTTGATTCATTTCTACTCTTTTGGCAAACGTTCCAACTAGATGTAACTGTTTAACCCGCAGTCTTATGGTGCATTCACACCAAAAGCGTTTTGAGCGTCAGGCGCGTTTGGTTTACATGCAAAGTCTATTTGGAGGCGCATCCAGAACCGTTGTGGCTCATTTCGAGCATCTAGCACGGCGCGATTTGAACCGCTTGGAGCGCTTTGAGCCTTTGAAGCGTTGAGCGCGTCCGATGCTCCACACAGACATAGACTAAAACCACATGCAAAGAGCACACGCGTCAAACCTGAAGCGTCCAACACGATTTTGACGCATGTAATTAGCGGGTCAAACAGTTGTCCAACCGGGTGACCCGTCAGCCCTTCAATATATTTTGTATGAAGACATAATGTACATACCTCACATCTGTGTGCTACATACAAGATGTATGTAGCTTGTATGTAGCTACATACATACTTTGTGCTACATACATCTTGTATGTAGCGCACAGATGCGAGCTATGTACGTTATGTTTTGACACAAAATATATTTTTTTCTCTGCAATTTTAAAGAGGGTTAGATTATAGTAAAAAAAAAAAAATCAAAAAATGTATCTTTTCTTTTTTTAATTAAAGGAAAATCTCAAGGTCCGCACAATGCATACAGCCGTACAACCGCGGGTGGCCTGTGCAAAAATACGCACGATAATGTCAAAGATGGATAGATATGACAAAAATCAGGACTGGTCGAATATTCAGAGGAGTAAAAAATTAATAATAATATAGATGTCAAATATCCTCCAGCAATGCCAATTTAGAGCAACAGGACAAACTAATAGTTCCAGCACATCATGACGTTGCGGTGCAGCACCGCTATCTGGATGCTCTCGGTCTAAAGCCAAAAGGCAGCGCAGATTATGTTTGCTGTTCCACAAATTGTGCAGGAAAGGGATTTCTGTGTGGGACAGATAACCAGCCAAACTGATGACAATATTTTTGCATTAAAAACAATGGAAAAATATTGCATTGTTATATTTTTGCACTGTCTTTGTGCTTGTTATTTCACAAACAAAAATGAATTTCAACAGCCAACCTGAAAACCATCAGTAGCCATCGACACTTATGGCTTACTGATGGCTGGCTGGCTTTTGGATGGAAAAACAACAACAACAAAAAAAACTATAAACTATTCGCGCAATTATTTTTCGACCTGAGCAAAAATAATCTGCTCTGGGCAAAGTGTGGGTGAACATGTTTTTTTTCCCCCCATACGGTGGAAAGAAAACGTCGCCACAGTTCTATAAATACGGCATTTGGACCAGATGTGGCACAAATACAGAATTCTCAATCCAATTGAAAAATCTTTGGGTGGAGATGAAATCTGCCATTGGAGAATGGAACCCTGCAAATGTACAAGAGCTTGATCATATTGCAAAAGAAGTGTGGGAGAAAATGCCACCCGAGAAGTGCAAGAAGCTCATAGATGAATATAAGAAACGTTTGGAGGCTGTCATTGCTGCCAAAGGCTGTGCAACCAAATATTAAGGAGGGGTGTCAATATTAGTGCACGTGCTGGTTTTCTGTTTTGTCCTTTCAAATTAAAATATTTATGTTGAAATGGTAATTGTCTTTGTTAAATTACTTTGGACCTCGAATTGAAAGATCCTGCTGATATAAGTTTTTAACACTTCCATTTTATTTCTGAAGATTTTCACTCAGCTATGTAAAACATGAAGGAGAGCCAATGATGGTGAGCAGGACTGTACCAAGACAAGGATGTGCAGCCAAACTGAGGAAGTACTGCAGTAATCAGTAAAGCAGTCAACAGGTCCTTGCCAGTTGAGTAAGGCCCTGAAAGAGTTAAACATTCTTCCCGTTATAAGTGAAACAATCTGCCGGTGGAACTATGATACTTGCCCTTTAAGGAATTATTTATTTTAGTTTATATAGCTTGCTGAAAAGTTACTTATAAGTCAGTTTTGTCTCACTTTAAGTGTACAAAGATATTTGCATTAGAAACTAAATTACTCTTTGTAAGATTCTGTCTTTTCTCAGTGTAAAACTGCTACAAAATATATTAAACTTGTGGTTGTAATGTGACAAAAACAAAAAAGAATCCAAGCATTTCAAACACTTCTGAAAGGCACTGTATATCACCTAATCTCCCACTGCTGTTTAGTTTCTGCATTTTAAACCCGTAGAAGAAGAAGAAGTGTGTCCGTTTAGGAACATTGAATGTGCAACCTAGCTTCCCGAGACGCTGATCGTACACCGGATCGGCGCTTATAGGGATTGATACCCCCATGGAGAGATCCCATTGCCTGCTGGGGGAGACTGTATAAATCATCCACTCTGCGCTGATATACAAGCCGCACAATGAATGCTTGGTGAGCAAATAATGAAAACGATTATTGGCGGGTTTTAAACTTTTTTTTTTGTTTTGTTTTATCTGCATGCAGGGATGGAGCCGTTTCGGCGGCGAGAAATGGTGACAAATAACTGCGAGGCGTTGCGAAACGCTGCCGTTCACACTTTCTGAGATTAATGTCATTTGTATCAGTTTAAGTGCCAGAGGGGCTAAACTGCATGATGAAGGAGATCTGAGGCAGAGGAGAAGGAGTGAACGAAACGGAGAGAAAGTCAGGTGAAGTGGATCCAAGGTTGTGTTTGTCAGGTGGGTCGGAGAGGGAGGGACGATACCGGGGTCAAAGGTGGATCTAAAGCAACAGAAACAGAGGAGCGTTACATTTCCTCTGGCCACCCTAAATAATGTCCACAGGCCCAAGTTATTAACCTCTTTAAAGCCCACAGAGCAGAGGAGCGCAAGCCTCCAGTCAGGCCTGGTCGTGGTCAGAGGACAGATAGCAGAGATAATAGAACTGCACATTGGGGAACAATGCACCGCTGTATCTGGGGATGGGTGGTGGGGGAAGAGTAAAACAAGTGAAGGAGCAAATAAAAAGAGAATAATCTGAACTGCAAAGAATCGATGGGGGAGATGAAGGCGGAGAGAATGAGAAATGCACTTTTTTTCCTTCCCCCTTCTTCTACCTTTACGTTTTCTTTTTTTATTCTTTTTGTAATAGAGTTTATGATGTCTTATTCTCCCCCCTCACCATAGAGGCTGGGGTGAGATTGCACCGAGGGGAGTGCAGCGGAGGGGCTAAGGATGCTGGTTCACGGAAGGTTCACCCATTACCCGGGCCCTGCAGCCAGCTGGGGGGCTAACCAGGATGATCAGCGCGAGCCACAGCCTGCACAGGCCCCAATGATTTTCACATCAAGCTGCCTGATGTACAGCTCCGCCTTCCACCAATCGCTCTCCCATATCGATCCCCCCTTAAATGAGCCTTCCCTGCTTTGTACCATGAGCAATAATTAAAAAAGCAGCACATTGATTTTAACTAATATTATGAGAGATCAGGATGTGCACATGCTTACAAAACAGCTAAGTCGCCTTAGCCCGCCGTTTCAGCTGCAGAAAAACAAAAAGGAGGGCAGAAAACGAGAGCAGGGGAGGGGGAAGCGCTTGATTAAATCCAAGGTAGGAAAAGCATGCAAACATACTGGAAGAAAAAATAAATAAATAAATAAAGTATTCTGTTCGTGCTCGATCGCAAATGGAGTTTGACATCATCAATGCACATTGTGCTGCATTGCAGTTGTTACTAATGAGAAAACATCTTACTGGCTGGATTGGTAATATGAATTTATCATTTATAGCTGAAAGTGTAGGGAATTTCACCTGAAAACCTTCAACAAAAAAAAAATCTAGTTTTGTGGAAAGACTTAAAAAAAAAAAAAATTGTACATATGTGCACTGTCATAATTTTGTCAAGTTTTTCAATTCAGTTGAAAGATACTTTATTAATCCCAAAGGGAAATTGAATGTTGTAACTCATGTCAACAAAATAACTCTTCAAAAAGGCAATGCGAATTGAAGGATCTCCAGTAGCAGTCAGTCTTGCAGTGAATCTGACAAACCCTCTGACTGAAGACACAGTCAATATTTAACATAGCAACTGATGACATAACAGCTCTATATCTGAGTAATAGACTGTTTTTTCACAGCAGCATGTCCTAGATAACTCCATCAGTTGTTGACAAGCACTGCTGATCCAACTCATTCGCTTGTGCCGCAACCCTTTATGTCTGGGTGTTCAGTCAAAAAAGCCAGGCAGAGAGACTTTGGAGTCAGGGATTAGATTTTTTTTTTTTTTTCATTGTGATCGATGGAAGAGAGGGTTCTGCTCTGCATCCATCAAGCCTTTTCCATTCAACTCCTTTGGGATTTGGGGTCATAGTTCAGGTATTATTTAAGCTTTCTGAAATGTTAATCAGCTGCTCAGAGTAAAACAAAAACAAAAAACACCTTGTTGCTATGATTAAGCATCATAACAGCGCAAAGGTAAAAAAAAAAAAAAAAAAAAGTAAGAGCAAAAGCTTTTCCTGCTACTGGCTCAAGCAAGGCTCGAGTCTCCCAATTTAAGGGAGAATCGCATACAAAATTTTAGCTCTGAAGGTTAAAGTCATGCATTCCAGTCTACACTAATTGCCCATATGAATGTGAAGCCTGCATAACCAAATCTCCTCAAATTTATGGTACATGTTAAAATGTATGTAAAGACTGTACTCCAACTCTCTGTCATCCAGATTGCAGTGCCAGACCATGATGACTGTGACAGTATCACTCCTGCTCAAAAGGTGGCAATATAACTATAAAATAACTGAAAAATAACTATTTGGATCATCAGTAGAATGAGAAAAACTGAAAATGAACCTGGTTTCTAAGAAATCCAGAGAGTTCTCAATTTTTTTACCAATTATTGACAAAATCTGAATTGATTTCTCAGAAATCAATCACTTGGTTTATTCTTTTTATCTTTCCATTTGAGGATACAGTGTACAAACCAGTACATTATCGTTCTTTGTGAAAACTGTATTTCTAAAAGTGGCACGCTGGAGTTCAACTGTGCTAGAAATTGTATGAATGCAGGTTGTCCAAGTAGCTCAAGTTCAGAAGGTGGGTGTCCATTACAAAATATGTGTAAAACTGTCAATATTCTTCTAATATTGACAGTTAAAAATCACATGTGAATAAGTTTGTTGATGCAACAAGTTGTTAAACATGTGGCGCCACCATCCTCATACAACTTCCTGTCATTTCCATCTTTTCCGCCAGGTGCAACTTTCAGTTAATGATCACATGGGGAAAAAAAAAAAAAAAAAGGTTTCCATTGCAGTTTTGTAAAATACACCAATTTCCATAAAGCCGAAAAACCACCTCGTCATGCCATATGGTGTCTTTTAATTGCTGTGTTTCCATTAAGCAAATTTATATTTTGTAGTTCCACTTTAGGCAATTTTAGGGTCGGTAGAGACACAACCACACATGAAGACATGTTCACCCCTCGCAGGAAATATGCACCACTGCTACAGAATCAACTCAAGAGAGAGACAAATGACTCAAAGATGTCATCTGATCTCATCCTATGCTATGCAGACACACTGTCTGCACTGATGAAGGTTTACTCATCTCAGCTATCCAATGCTCAGAGCAGCTCTTATGGTAGCCAGATCTGCTTTTTGATCAACTCAGCCAATCACTGTTTGACCACAAACTATACATATACGATACAAGATGGTGAAATCACAGAAAAAACAATGCACCATATCCTGATGTAGCAGGACAGCGTGACTTCCAGCACAGTCAATATATGTGAGGGAAAGGGGCACATGTGTGTCAATAGGTGCCACATGTCTGACTATGCGGCACTTCGTTTTTTCTACATTTAAACTCGTAATGCGTTTTTCAATATGGAAGGTTTTGTTCTGCTAAATGACTAGGATTGCTTTAAAGTAAACCCCTCAGCTTATGTAGTATGTAACATTTTGGCTTCTCTTCGTAAAGGAGCAAAAGGCAGCAGAGAGATGAAACTAAAACCTATTAATTACATTCAGACACATGGTGACAGTTCATTTGGCAAAAAGAATTATATTCAGCTTAAAGAAGTGCAAACACAGTTTTGCTGCATTGTGTCCATCCTAATTAAAGCTTTACACACATAAAAACCACCAGAACACTTAATACCCCACATTTCACTGTGCGCTTGCGAACAGATAAATGGGTTTTATGATGTTAAACGCTTCAAACACAGAGACTCGACATATGCTGTGATACTGCGGACGTTTGTAAGTGGTAAGTGTCACGAATGGGAGGGGTGGGACTTCCTGGCTGCTCTGCGGCTGTGGAGCTGATGGTAGCCCCCAGCGGACACTCCGCCGTACTTTGGTCACCGTGGCGCTAACACTGGCAGTGGGAGCCATTAAGAGGCTCCTGTAAAGTGGCCAAGGGGCCCGGGCGCCCTGGCTCCGCAGTTCCGGCTACTTATGCGGTATCGCAGGCATCCCATAATCCTCAGCATATGGCCACCGAGTGTCGGCAGGCATGAAATTACATCAAGGGCATTTTTTGATAACTGTCGATATGCTCTCAAAGACGGTCAGCCTTATTGACGCCAAAGTCAAAGGATGGTGTGTGTGTGTTGAAGAGGGAGGGGGTAGTCTGGGTGTGATGAGGGTCCTGCAATGTCAGACAGATGCCAGTGAGAACTGATCCAGAGGGAGCCTGCTCTTTATTGATATGAGTAAATTGATATTGATAAGGATTTGGATTGCTATGGATTGCGTTAAGCAGCGGTATAATAGAGAGGTCCTCAAAAAGGATTGCGGTCAGAGAGACTTTATTTGAAGAGTTAGACTTCTCTGAAGTTTGGTCATTTCAATAAAGTGAAAATCTATGGGATTTTTTTTTTCCTTCTTCCTGTCATTTAAAAAATAAATAAATCAACAAATCAGAGCAGATTGCTTCACCTAGAACATATGAGTCACAACAGTCTGTTAACCCTTTTATTTTGGACCATTTTTACGGTTTTGTTGGCTCCATTGGCCTTTATTTGACAGTAGTTTGACAGGAAGGAGGGTAAGGAGAGATGGGGGAGACATGCGGCAAATGTCAGCCGACTGGGAATCGAACCTGTGAAAACCGCCACAAGGACTAAGGCCTCAATATGTGGGTCACGCTTTACCCCTGCGCCACCACAACACCCCTATTTCGGCCTTTTTAATGTTGTTTACAAAAAAAAACAACAACAAATGACTTCATTTTAAAAAAAAAAATTAAATAAAAAACTTTTTAAGGAACCCCAGATTTACACTTTACAGAGAGAAGAACTAAACTGAAAGTTTAAATGTGTGTTTCTTCCAGTAAGGGACAGGCCATGTAAACCTCAGGGTCACATGACATCACAGGCCTTCAGTCTGAGCCATATGCATATATCCAATATTAGCATGCTCTACTGCCACCTAGTGATAAGAGAGCATTTCAATATTACACCCAAGATCATGGATTATTATGTCTCACCATGTGGCACCTAATACAGCATTTGGAGTCAGAATGTTTTGAAAGTAGCAGATTTATGTCAAAATGGAAACCCTAATTATGGAGTGAATCAACAAAATGATCACCATAGAGGGATCTAAATTAATGCAATTTAAAAGCTATATAGATATTTGTATTTATGACCAAATTATGCACCATAGAGTCAATAGTCAATAGCCATAATGCCAGAGGCATTATGTAAAATAGAGGTAATGTAAATGTCCTGAAAACTGATTCCCTTGGGAAAAGATATGCTGCTTCAAACCAGACCTACAGAGAGCAGCCACACTTAGCTTGAATTTAATCTCGTTTTCAGCTGAGTAATCGAGAACATTTCAACCTCTGATAGTCATACTACTCTGGACTCCCGTTACAATTTCTCTCATAAAATAGTGCAGACGGAAGAACAGGCGTAACGTGTTGAAAATGTTTTATTTGTTTTGCTCAATGTGCTCCCATCAGCGAACGGGAGGTCAGAAAATGTAAATGTGTGATTTCTCTAAAATGTCTAAAAACTCCTTACATTTTTGTTTTGTAAACACATCAACCAGCAACCTGAATTAAAAAAAAAAAAAATTCTGACAGGTACTGACATTCATTTTGATTCATAAAGTATATGAAAATGACACTATCCGGGAACCTACAGCACATTTTTTTCTGTTTAATGCATTCTAGACTTAGAAGAAAAACCTGAAATGGTTAAAACCAGAAACAGTAGATCAGGTCAACAAAAGTCTCAGTACTCTGCTAAAGCTGCTTCCATTCCAGCCTGAAGGGTTCTAATGTAGCATCATTTATTAAGCAAATGAATCATAATGAAAAGGTTTGTGGAAAACAGCACTCAACCCTCCATCAGAATATTTAGTTATGTACAAAACATAGAAAACTATTTAAGGTTGGCATTATCAGTTTATACAAATATAACATATGTTTTCACAATAATAATATAAGTACAAAAGTAAAAGTTTGCAAAAACTGTTCCGTTTACTAGACTGAAAATGGAGGAAAAGATATAAATAAAGCAAAGAATTTGGCAGATGTTTTCCTGATTTTGTTGACGTGACCGTTGAAAGAATAGTTAATCTTGTTTATTTTTTGGATTTATAGACAATATCTAATGACGGATGTCTCGATGCATTTTGTTTAAAGTTTAGAAAACAACAGATAAAAGTTTGAATCTAACTTTGATGTGTGTGTGATTCTCATCATTTTTGATTTTGTGTTGGATTCATGATGACGTTTTATCAAGAAACTCTAGCGGCACATTTTTGTTAGAAGAAATTATTGAATCAAATTAAGACGATCAGATTTGTGCATCAACGTCTTAGAAGTTATGGCATAGCTACACAGAAAGACAACTACCAACCCATTTCAATGAAAAAGAGGTTATTAAACTAAAACTAACTCACAAAATCACTTTGAATCACTTTGAATGAACAAACACAGCCACACAATCAGTGTGCACAAGAGCCACTCGCGTCCTACGAGGGTCAGACGTGTTTGGTGAATGAGCAGCGGCTACGTCACTGGGGCAGGACGCCTCGTTATTTGTGAATGAGCTCCTTCCTGTTCTGCCATGCCGAAGCACTTTAAGCCGCCAACTGGAAATGAATATATGTTTGTTCCCTCCCTGCGGTTCAGCCGTAGAAAACATTTATCCAACAAAACAAGTTTGTCAACCCCAATGTGATTTCTAGAATGGAATCTTGTTTCAAGCCGTTTTTTTTTTTTTTTTTACTTAGTGGTAAAACTGGGGAAAATGTGACATTATATTACAATCATATTTCAGGCACACAGTAACTTGTGATAGCACTTTATCTCTGGAATTTCTTCACATTATACAATAAGTATTTTACTGGAAATTTATGTCATAAGCCAACAGAAAGTAATACATGATTTGAAACTGAAAGCAAAACGATACATGAATATTATTTTGCAAATAAAATTCTGAGAAAAATGTGGCCCACATTTGTATTTAGCCACCAATACTTTGCTACAATATTTTACAGAAACAGTTATTTTTCAGCTACACATGGAGCAAAGTCTATTTGAAAAATAAATAAATAAAAAAAAATCCATCATACTTTATGGAGAGCAACTGTAAACACCAGTTTCCAATTCTTGGCAATTTGATTTAGGCCTGGGCTTTGACTGGGTCGTTACAGCTCATGAACCAACCTGTGGCTCCCCGGAGGTGCCAGTGGCTCTTTGGACCCTCTGACATGGCTCAGTTTTAGAAATGGATAAAAAAACAAATTCTTGCCATTTTTCAGTTTTTAAATGGAATAATTACATTTAATTTCTTCAGCAGTATTAGTCATTTTTATTTTTGATCTATTTGCCCTGTTAGGGTGGGAACTATGTGCAAATATAAACAATGCTTATAAGAAAATGTTGCCATCATCTTTTAGAAAAGGTTTCAGGTTTTTCTGCATTTTAAAATCTAAAAACAGAAATAAAACAGTTCTTTAAAAACGGATTTTCTACTGTAGATACTTATTAAAAATTAATACTATTGATATGGAATATTTGCAGCTCTAAACCAGCTTGCTCACCACAATATTTTAATCTACCTTTCTATTATCTCTGACCAGTTTCTTCCTTCCGGATGCAGTGTATGATGCTGCCGCCGCCGTGTTTCACCATGGGGATTGTGTATTCGTGTTGACATCTAATAGTTATTCTGCAGCACCTCCAAAGCTACCACATCTTTAATGCATGTCTGAAGGTGTTCTATAATCTTTCCATTTTTGGATGATGTAAAAGCTTTGTGAAAGAACATTAGTAAAACAAATTTGTGAGTTTTCTACAAGATTCTGAGGCTTTCACAGCACAGCTGGGTTAAAATATATATTACTGAACTTCATGAACTTTTCATGAGACTGGTTTTAGTCTGCAGAACCCAACACACAGAAGCAGTAATCAGTTTCTATGCGCCACAAATTTGGAACAAACTTCCAGAAAACTGCAAAACTGCTGAATAATCGAGTTCCTTTAAATCTACACTAAAAACCCACCTCTTCAGAATTGCTTTTGATTAATAATAACTGGAGCACTGATTAACGTATTTGATGTAAATTTTCTTGATGACAGCATGTGACGAGATGTAATCTTTATTGCTTATTTAACAGTAGCTCACTGTTATGCTTTTATGATAAAGCACTTTGAACTGCCTTGTTACTAAAATGTGCTACACAAATAAACTTAACTTTCATGTCAATTGCTAGAATTTGATTTCTTTTAGAGTTACAAGAGTAAATGGGGCAAAAAAGAAGTGCTGAACTTTTCAGATTTTAACAAATAACCTGAAAGAAGGGACACATAAAGGCAGCCATCCTGGGTTTGACTCTTAACCTGAAGACCTTTGGTGCATGTCTCCTTCCTCCTCCCTTTTCTCACTTCTGACTCAAAACTCCTCTACCACTACAAAAAGATCCTGGGGGAAAAGAAACAGTCTTGGTTGTAAAATAAATAAATAAATAAAAAGGATTAAAAAGAAAAATCAGGAAAAAAAAAAACAAAAAACAAGCAGTCATGGGTAATAATACTTTTACAAATGCATCAGATGGTACTCGTTTTAAAAGTCATGTGCCTCACCATTTCTGAACCCAATTAGTTTCTGTTTCCAGTGACTAGAATCCCTGTAACACTGCTGGCAAACAGCTTTACATGTTTCACATCGCATCGTCATTCATTCATTCATTCATTCAGTCATTCATTCATTCATTCATCCATCCTCCACATTCTCTCCCTCACACACACTGTTTCACTTTTCCTTACCAAGCACACATGCACTCAGACTCTCTCCTTCTCTCACACACCCACACACACCCACCCGCACACACACCCAGAGCCTGTACTTTACAGATATCAGCTGTTATCCCCGTCTAGCATCAGTCCCCAGGCACTATGCTAACAGCCTCCTCTACAAGCCAATTTACAAGGATTCTGGTCATGTTTACATTAGCCCTCTCTCAGTGCATGAAAAGAGCAGGGCCGCGCCGCGGAATAGAAATGAGCAAATATGAATAATTCAATCTTCCTCCTGGCCATTAACACGTCTCCCTTGAATAAAGTGATAATAGGTTATCATCTGTGAAATGGAAATTTCATAACAGAGAGCGCGCGGAGAGCGTCTCCGGTTACACCAGAGGAAATTAATTTCACAGCACATCTGCTCCACAAAGCCCCGGCCCTCCAACGCTAAGTATGAGAAAATGTAGTCGTTCGGCTCCGCTAGCTTTCTAATTAGATTAGCACGCTTATTTGAAGGCGGGAATCTTTAGTCTAGTCAAAGGAATTAGTGTTCCCCATTATGGATACCTAATATTTATAATAATGAAACGACTGTGCCAATTAGAGAAGGATAAAAATGTATTACTTTACCTTATTATATGAGCCAGATGGGCTCAGTGAGCGGCTCGTGCTGAGCCGTAGTCTGGCCTTGTGCAAAAACATGACGGTCATCTGCGTGGCCAGGATGTGTGGTCCAGGAGAAGCTGAAGGTTTTAGGACAAAACTAAAGTTTTTTTTTTTTGTTTTGTTTGTTTTTTGCCATCTTTTCTGAAACAGGTAAATTCAGCTGAAACGAGTCAATCTTTAAATTGAAAAACTTGCAGTGCGCGGATAAGGCGGTGACAACGGTGTAAACAGTTATGATTTCGATGGCGATCTTGATAAGGCAGTGAGGGAGTAAAATCTCTGAAGCAATAAAAGGATTTCTCCCCTTAACTTACCTTCCCCCTCCCCACCCCTTTTCAACTATTTCCATCATTTTTTTTTTTTTTTTTTTTGTTTGTTTTGTTTGGTTCCGTTGTTTACTGGTGGACAGCTGTAAATGATAAGAGATTGAGGGCCAGTATCTGAAATGGGGATCAGCAATCCCTCTGGTGCGTAGCTATGAGACTCAAAGCAGCAGAGTTTAAACCCTGCTGAGTCTGGAGGAAGAGTAGTAGGGGAGGTGGGAGGGAGGGAGGAAGGGAGAGGAAGAGGAGGAGGCCTACTTGGACATGATGGCTGTTGGTTTTCCCCTCTAAGGGCTGGCATTTGGGAAAACCAGTATTCCCAGTAATTACAGCTACAGTGGGTAAATGGAGAACCTCTGGGTCAGTTTGCATCAGCTGGACAGGTTTAGTTGAGATGTAGAGATGTACCAGGAAGTCTGCTCCCCCCCCCCACACACACACACACACGCCCACACACCCTCACACACAATCGGTGGAGTTTCCATTGCAAATGCGTGCAAACCGACAAATTCACAATTGCAATGTTTTCATTAAGTGATTAAGTTTGTGCAATATTATTAACAAATGTAGCAGAGACGGATACAGGCACAAGAGATTAATATGTCATCATCCACCATTAGACAAGTTGTAAGAGTCTTATCAAGGCATTGGGAGCTACTTATGGGGCGTTTTTGAGAAATTGTGAGAAGAGCTATGGATTCAACACTTTCAAATGAACTCAACTTTTGATGAACTGTGTGATACTGTTAGACCTCTGGTGGAGCCAGCAGCACATTGTTCAATGATGCCAGAGCCTATAAAGAAGCGTATTGCCTCTGCATGCAAACTGGACTTGTGTGATGTGACAAAAAAAGTGTTTCCATTGAAGTTTTGCAAAACACACCAATTGCAACAAGCACCTCATTCTAGTGCAAAAATGTTTAATTGGAAAACAGGAGTTTTTCAAAATTGGCGTTTCCATCTTCCCAGAAACATTGCATAAATCTCCTGTATGATAACAGTCCAGCATTATTCAGGCAATGCAAGCCTGAATAATTGGAGAAAAGGCAAAAAAATCAAATAAAACAATATTCAAAATTGTACTCCGTGTATTATAATAAATTAAAATTGAACATCTCTAACTGGAGCATTTCTCCCCAGAAGCTTTTTGACGGTTCTAAGAAAGACACTGCAGGACAGAAGTTTCCCCCCCCTTGTTTTCTCAGCTTCTTAAATGGTGATCTAGAGTTCCTTGACATAAAGGATCAAGTTAAGAATAAATAGTTTCAGAACCATGAAGGAAACTCTACGTCTATGAGGCGGTTCTCATATACTTTCAGGACATCCACCTTAGTTTGTGACCTACCTAGGCTTAAATTATTTTCCCAGACAGGTTATTATGGTAATGTTATGTTAATGTTTTCAGCTCTCAGCATGCGGTGTTTATTTTATTTTTCATTCGATACAGCCTAATCAGTTTGAGGCTTAGGAAAAGCTAAACAAAACGTGGCGTGTCAGTAACTAGCTTTCTTATGTTTTTTTCCTCTTCAAAATGAACCAAATCCCACAGCAGTTACACCACGTTTCAGACGTCGCCCTGCCAAGAAGGGGAACATTTTCTTTGGATATGCATGGCTGACATCTCAATTGACGCCAACAGCTGGATATGCTGCATTTTGAGTAGAAAGAAATCTGACTACGAATCCCCTCCCCCTGTCAGAGATAACAGAAAATATTTCTCAGGAGGATGCAATTCAAGGCCCGGTTAAGTCTGGTCTTATTTTGGAATATAAAAGTTTTCCATATTTACATGGGGAAGGAAAACAAAGAGCCATTTTTGGCATTTGTGTTTAAACTGCTCTTGCCATGGAAGAAGAAATGTGACTTTTCTAGAGAAGCAAAACATGCACAACGTGACCAATAGAGACTTTAGTGCATTTATCTCAATATCCTTAATCACAATCTTTAACCCTATATGACCCAAGTTTCCAATATTCACTTGGATATTTTTTGCTCATTTTAATTTTACACAGTTCTTTAAATGTCATGCGAGTAAATATATTTGCCAATTTATCCATAACAACTGGAACTTTCAATATCTACCAAGTTATTTTCGGAATTTACGTCCATTAAAAGAGCGCCCCTCAGATTAATTTCACTTCCTGCTATGGCAGTGGTGAAATTACAGTAGTTACCCGATATTGGCTGAAAGTGCAACGTCTCCCCAATAAGAAACTGTTGGAAGTTTTCAGATAGCACAAAAGTGTGGCAGAATTACAGGACTGCAAATTTAGCTGGATTAGGGCTGAAACGATTCCTCGAATGATTCGAGTACCTAGATTATTAAAATTCCTCGAGGAAAATTTACCTGCCTCGAAGCTTCGTTAATTTATGTTTTATTTTTATAGCGCACCGTGTTCTGGTTGGAACATTACTTGCGTTGCGCGGAGCTCTGACTTCCGCCTCTCAGTTGTTGACAAAAGCTAAGTGTCAGTGGCATAATGTCCCATCTTCAAGTTCGGCCCGTGGGGATTTTATTGACTTATGATAATGCCCGGGTTTTCATCGTTTTGAGGGACCAATAAGCCTCCTTACAATGAGTGGCGTGATGCCTGGAGTACGGCAGCCTTTCTCCTCCAGGAGCTACTGGTACAAAGCGAGCAGCGAGAAGAGCGCTGCGGGAGTATTTATAGAGGAGAGCGGATAGACTGAACACGGCGGGCGGCTGAGTAGTTGATGGTCTGCAAGTGTAACTTTACAGACGAACCGCACAATAAATTTCAGATCCCAGTCTGAACAAACGGGTGGCAGAGCGCATCGTACATGGCTGGTAAATAAGTTTCTGGGTGTGACGAACGAAGGTGCCGTAAATATCCCATATTGCTCCCCCCCCCATTCTTACGTTCGTCCCCTGGTTTACCGGTCGTGTTTCCCCCCCTATATTAGGTTTGCTCGTTCATCATTCTCCCCCGGACTTACTTTAGTCTGTCCCCTGATGCATTTCCTCCCCTCCTTCTCCCATCTTACATTCCACCTCAAACCCCCCCACTCCAGGTGACATATCCCGTATTCTCAAACCCAACGCTTGACAGGTCTGGGGCAAGGTGAGAATTCATCTATTAAACTGGCTGAAGATGAATACATGAACTAACATTTGGAGTATAGACATTTTTTATAAATGTATTTGTGAGCCTGCCTCTTTATTATTAAATTGAATATAATTTCAGATTTTTGTATAACTTTTCTTCAGGTTAACTTAGAAAGCAAGCTATTACTGTTACAGATTAATTTTCTAAACTACAAAAAAGTAACTAGTAGAGAAGCTCAAATGTGAAAAATTGGACTGATATTGATATTGAAAAGGAGGTATGAGTACTTTATGAAATCTTTTTTTTTCCCCTCTTGCCTGGACCTGCAAACCTCTGCCGTGACATCCAGCCGCATCTTTTTCTGTCAACATCCCCTCTGCGGTGTTCGGAACCTGTGCACCTGAAACTCCTCGTACCTCGGACCCACTAAACCCGACCTCCCCAAGGTTAAAACTCAGGCGGCTGACACGTTGTTTTCAATCTTCTTTCACAGATTAGAGCATTTGTTGTATAAGACACAGTATTACAGCCGCAGTGTCCTAAAAGATGTAGCCCAATCCACCGCTCTTAATTTTGCAATTCCATCACCTGCAAAGCCCGGCTCCTCCATCAAAACCATTAATGGCAATGTAGCCTGGAGCATTATCAACAATGACAGGTAAATATTTAGACTGTGTCATTGGAGCAAACAGGCCATACAAGGTCAAATGGCTGCATTAGGCTATTAAAGCTTAGCTATATTGGTCTTAAAGTGTCAGCAGGAACAATGTACACAGCCAGGAAAGGCTTCTGTGTAAACTTGTGCAACTTCAGAGTGAAGACTCAAAGACTTGCCTGCTTGATGATTTCTGAGATAAAGCAACATTTAGAATTTTAAGATAAAGAAAAAAAAAAAAAAGAGTTGTATTTTTTTCTTATGTGGGTAGGGTTTTTTTCTTATTCTTTATATCATTTCCTGTTTCCGAAACAGTCACAGCATCAGGGGACCAAACAACTGCATCGCAGAAAAAAAAAGAAAAAAAAAGGTCAAAGGAACCTATTTGCTGCTCAAGAAATCATCACATCTTCAACAACAACCACTTTTCAAATATGTCATTTATCACACAATCAGTCATACAGAAGCAATGCTGCCAGAAAAGAAAAAAAAAATCATAATTGGAGTTTTTATCTTTTCCATTATTTCTTCCCACAACCTCTGTCAACAAAATCAAAATGCCTTTTTGAGTCCCGTAAGAAAAAAAAGTGCAGTTGTGGGCCTAAACGCGGTGGCCTTCGAGATAGGCTGGGCCGGATAAGAAGAAAGTGAGTTCTTTGCTTTTGTGTCAACAAGAGACTTCATGGCTTTAAAGTAATAAATCATAAAAAAAAAAACTACTCTGTTCCTAAACATTTATAGATAAGGGAGGTTGGAATCAAATCAATTTAGTTTTCTGTACATAAGGTCCCAGTGTGGCCTGCAAACAGCTTGAGTATCAAAACCATCTCGACATGAAGCCACTGTAAATGCATTAGTGTGAGGGAAGTCCACACGAAAAAGAATAATAAAAAAAAGAAATCTACTGTTTGACAGAAATCATACGGGATCAAAGTTCTGTGTTATAAAACCAAAAGACAAGCACCTGAATTTCTTTGAAAATGTGCAGTAAAAAAAAAAAAAAAAATCTTTTGCAATAACTTTCAAACTAAAAAGAAAAATTGACACTCTGTAAAAACTTCTCATTTTGTTTATTTTTTGAGTGCAAGTAATTCAGCAGCATTTTCTTAAAAGAAATTAATTACATGAGACCATGACAGGTAACTAGTTACTCCTGAAACATAATGAGGTTGTGCAGGACATTCCACAAGGAATGAGCAAAACATGCAGCCGATATAAAAAATCCCAGACACCAGAAGACGACAGGTTGGATCGGGACATCCAGACTTTGTAATCAAAAGTTTCTCAAACTTTTGATTACAAAGTTTGAGAACAAAGTAATTTTTCCTAAGATGAAAAATTACTTGAAGTCTGTCACACTAAGCGTTTTACCATCATGTGACCAAAACAACTGCATTTATACATTCAAAGCAAGAAGAAAAACTTATTCAATTTCTATGACTCTGGGAGGTTTCTCCAAAACAAGGGCAGCTGCAGCTTGAATAGTTTGACCGATCACTCTGAACTCAAACAGAAACCCTGTTTATGGCACTGTCTGTGAATCCGCAATGAAATTAATGCCTCAAAAGTTGACGCGCGGCTTGACTCGGCCCTCGCTCGGCGACAGGGCCATCCATCACGGAGTTAAGTGTCAGCGTTAAATTATCCCCCGCTATTATGACAGCAACATTACTCATCAGGATTAGGGCTAGCCAAACAGAGGCCCCTCAGCTGCAGCCATCTCCTGCCTCGTATCGATCGCTGTTCCCTCCATTACCAACACGGAGGCTATCTGCATGACACCGGCACACTGCGCATGTTGATGATGCTCTTGTCTGCTTACCGGGACTCGGCTCGTATCACTAGCCAGAGAGGGAAGGGAGAGAGTGAAAGAAGGGAGCAAAACTCGGGAGAGAAGAAGAGATAAAGGAAGAGACTGTACGCAGAGACTCTCCAGAGACTCGAGGCGTAATGAAGTGCTGGATGGGTTTAATACGAGGAACGGAAAAAGGGGTGGAGGGGGGTGGTAGGGTGGCCGCTGCCGTAGTCAAAGCGCTGTTAATATCTCCTCCGTTCCTTAAGCAAATCAAGTTATCTCCTGCTGCCCGGGTTTCGATAAGGAGCGGATGAGGTCCGCTGAGAAATGCATGATTTAGATGCTGTTTAAAGTGAATATCCAGATAGCTAAAACACACAAAACTGTACGATCTGAATCTACTTGCATGTCTTTTTTTTTTCTTTTAGCTCAACGGAGCATGCACTCAGCCTCAAGAAGAGAGATATAGCTGCGGCGGTGTCTACATAAATCCCTCATTTCTATGCCCTTGCCTTCCAATGCCTCAAATGTGCCACAAGACATTACTTAAATAATGCCTGAAGGTGCAAACGCCACCGACGCTGTCCCCGTCCGTTCAATTTGAAACGCATCAAATCCTCTCTAATTCCACATCTCAAGCTTTTAAATTGCCCTGTGCTCTGAAACGTAACCGAAGGCTTCAACTTTGTTTCAAGACTTTTCCCCTCCACCCCCCTTTTTATTTTCTATTAATGTCAACTTTGTGTTACTCAGGCGGGAGAGAGAGAGGACGGGGGAATAAGGCCATTTTCTTTTTGTTGTAGCCGTCCCGAGCGTGGTCGCACTGGAGCATCCAAAGAGAAAACAGACCTGAGGATTTGCAACACGGGCCAATTTTAGAAGGTGAAAGCCGATCTCTACAGGGACCTGCATGTGGCATATGTCTTTCAGATGGAGGAATCTCTCTGGATGTTCCTCTTTAGCTGGGATAACGGTGGAGCTCATGGACAGAACAAGAGCTGTGCTCATTTTAAAAAGTTGAGCTCGACAGATGAGCTCTTGAACTCAGTTTGAGGCCTTAAACAACTAAAAAATGTCCTTAAAGTCTATTTTTGTATTCTTACATCCTAAATAAGATACATCTCCAGCAAAATGTTCAACAAAAAAAAGAAAAAGTATATAATGGATTTTTACTTTTTATATTTGTCAGACAACTGTGGTCTTACAATTGGAGTTAGTTTAGTTTTCTGGTCCGTTTCTGTTCAGCTATTCCCTTTAAGACTGAAACGATTCCTCGAATGATTAGAGTACCTCGATTATTAAAATTCCTCGAGGAAAATTTACTGTCCTCGAAGCTTAATATTTAGCGCACCATGTTCCAGCCGGAACGTTACTTGCGTTGCGTGGAGTTCTGACTTCCGCCTCCGAGTTGTTGACAAAAGCGGCATAACATCCAATTTTCAAGTTCGGCGGGAATTTTATTGATTGATGATAATGCCCGGGTTTTTAATGTTTCTTTGGGGAAAAATAGGCATCCTTAAAATGAGTGGCGCAATGCCTGGACTACGGCAGCCTTCTTCCTCTGGGAGCTGGTGGTTCAAAGCGAATGGTGGGAAGAGCGCTGCAGGAGTATTTATACAGGTGAGCGGATAGACTGAACACGGCGGGCAGCTGAGTAGTTTCAAATCAACAAACGGGTGGCGGAAATCATCGTGGCGGTACATGGCTGATAGCTGAATTTCATGTGACGAACGAAGGTGCCGTAATTATCCCGTATTGCTGCCCCCCGTTCTTACTTTCGTCCTCTGGTCTAGCGGTCCCCGGACTTACGTTCATCTGTCCCCTGGTCCATTTCCTTCCCTCCACCCCCATCTTATGTTCGTTCCCTCAAAAATGAAAAGTTGGACTGATATTGATATCCGATAGTAACACCGGTGTTATGCCAGATTTACCAATATTTTATTTTATAATTTTTTTTATCTGATTACTCAATCGTAAGAATAATCGATAGATTACTGGATTACTAAAATATTCATTTACAACAGCCCTAATTTCCTTCCATTAGTTGCCCTCAGATCTGTAGTCTCAGACACTTCTAACTTAATGATTGACCTCATTGTTTCCTTTGCATAGGAAACATACTATACTTACAAGTGATCTTAGGTTCTAAACATCACATTGACACGATGGCATTTTCAAATCTTTCCACATATTTTCAATGCAGTTAAGATCTTGGCTCACTAGCAGCATTTCCATTGACGATACAATAGCATAATTTGACGTAACAAAAATAAATTTGCAAGTTTGAAAAATCTTTTGTTTTTCGACAAAAAGTTTTGGCGCTAGGATGAGGGTTTTTTTGTTGGTTGTATCCAAATTGGTTTATTTCGCAAAACTGCAATGGAAACACTTTTTTGTGTCACACGAGTCACGGGATCGACATCCAGATGTTACGACTGGTGCAAACCATGAAGATAAAGAGGGATAGCTAGCTTATTCACATGTGATTGTAAATGCAGTTTTACTTAATGAAAACAACGCAGTTGCAAAGTTGTAATTTTTCAATATTGGTGGATTACTGACAGTGTTGCGCAAATTGTGTTCACAAGCCATTTAGGTTTTCCACACCGTTACCTTGCAAAATGACTTTTTGAAACAATCTTTTGGGATTTTATGACAAAGTGTATAATTGGATCGGAGAGGAAAACGTTTTTCAGAATATTTTACAAATTGTCTTAAATCTTCAACATTTGATCTATAGATCAACTAAAATTGTAAAAGATCTGTTTAAGTTCCAATTATTTTTGGAGTTTAAAAAAAGAAAGTGTTCAAAGTGTTTACTTCACTTTACTAATGAACACTGGATTTAGTTTATCTTGGGTCAATTTTCAGCCAAGTAAAACAACCAAGATGTATCTTACCATCTTAAAATTAACAATACTGTAGTCCAGTGGTGCTTACAAGTCTCCATTTTCTATTCTACCTGTAGTTCACCTTCTCGTCCTGCTTAGCCAAAGTCCTTTTTCTCCGTTGATGGTTGCAAAATACCGCTGTTCCCCTCTCCCCTTGTGTATCGACCCTCATCCTCTTGATGATCAATACCTGGCATATAAAGGCTTGAACAAAAAATCATTGCAAGTGAGAAAAATGGAAACATAAGCAGATATAAAATCTCAAAGTAACGCCAATAGCAAGAGACAATAGATATTCCCGCCACCCTTTAATTATCCAAATCTTAGCCTTTTTCCATTCAGAGTAGGGATAGAAATGGAGCTTAAAAAAATAAATAAATAAATAAAACCTTTTATGCTACATGATAACCATTTTGTTACACTAATGCCATCGGTGCACCTTTCGTACAGAAAGTTTCTGCAAGAATAAAACTTGTGGGGCAATCTTAAGAACAAAACTCCATTTTGAGCCTCGACTGGAAAAAGATGAATTATTTTCCATCACAAGAAATAAGGTGAGCAATAAAACCTCTCATGACACAAAAGGGTGAGGATAACAAACAAGTGGGTGAGATTTGCTGCCTTTCAAGAAACCCTCTTAAGTGGTAATAGGATAACCCTGGACACGTCAAGAGCCTATCAAACTGCCCCTCACATTCGACCCCTGGGTGAGACAGGAAGGGCCCGCTTTGTTTGTAGCAATTGGGTCCTGTGTGCAGGGCCGTAATGAAGTGACCTGAAATAATGGAAAGCCCTGGGCCCCGCGCCGATGATTTTTGCCGGGATAAGAGCAGGGATCCTGATTCAGAGTCACAGTTCATTTCATTTTTCGCCTCTGATGAGATCTCCTCTGTTATCTGATAAAATTGAACAGCCATTACCGGTAGGGGCTCAGGCCGGCCAAGCGGTAAAGCGGTGCCGACTGCCTCTAACAGAAATCCTATACACTCCACTTTGTCAGCAGTTTTGAATTCATCGTTTGCTGGAGGTTAAGCCAGATGATAGGAATAAGCTCGGCCCAACCGAGATTGACACTTCATTTCAGAAATCAATATTTACAATTTACTTCTTTCAAAGTTCATTCGGAGAGACGATTCCATATTATCCTTTCCAAATAAGCTGATCATATCTCTCTCTGGACCTGGAATGGGTTTCCCCCCTCCAAAATGTGAATTTTTTTTTTGGTTTGAAAAAAAAAAGAAAAAAGAAAAAAAAAATCAATGTCACCATTGTGGGCTTTAATCTGCCCTTTGATGACAGTAAATCTTTATCTTTTTATAAGCACAAACGGCTGTGGGCCACTGACACCATTTCCTCCCAGAACAAAGCCCCTCGCACCATGTGGACGCTGGTAGATACATGGAGCCCTAATGTGGCTGGACACCCAACCGATGAGTCATTAATCAGACACTGTGACAGTCACCTCTTCCCTATCCAGCCCTGACTTCAGCCCTGAGACAAGCCCACTCAACTCCTTACCCTGAGGTGCCCACGCAGGGAGCAAAGAGACAGAGGGAGAAGAGAATCAAATGAATACTGTGAAGACAGGATAAAAAGGGAACGAGAAGGAATGATATAAAGTCAAAACATGAAAAAAAAGGCACAAAAGCATGGGGTTAGATGTAGAGAACAGAAATAAAAGAATCTGATTGGGTTTTGAGGTAAAAAAAAAATAAGCACAAACTGGTTAATGGCATGCACAACAAGATCAAAACCCATGAACATTGCAAGATGTGTAGAATTTCGTGGAATGTTGCAGCAAAAATGATTGTTTGCACTTGATGCATAAGTTCAACTAAGGCCACAGATTCTGCTGCAGAAAAACTATTCATGTAAATATTCAAGGTACAGAAATCTTCGTAATCCCAATGTTCACAATTATAATGTCCATGTGTGATGGATTTTATTACAAATGGGTTAGCAAATTGACAACTCGCACCACATGCCCCAACCTACAAACTGTCATCTTATCCCACCGTACCAAAGCAAGGACTAACATTGTATGTGATGTGCAGCTCAAAAAGTAACAAATATTTTTTTTAGGTTTTGCCATCAGGATAATCAACCAGCACCAGCTAGAGCATAGACTTCAGTAACTTAGGAGTTCTAGACACTTTCTATATGTTCTGCTTGACCAAGGTAGTGTCTCCAACTCCAAAGCTCAGTGGGTTTGCACAACTGGTGCACGAAACCAAACAACTTTCACTGTGTTAAGTTTCACAATCGCACAACTGAACACTCTTTGGTGTGGGTTCTGTGATTGAGGGAAGAAGCTAGCAAATAGCATCAGGTCAGTTTGAAGTCAAATCAAGTGACGGTGCAAGAAGCTTTTTAAAAGGAAATTCTAGATTTTCTTTCTACAACATGTAAAGAAAAGTTTGAGGTTCATTAAGGATTCTCAGAAATATTGACAATCTTTAGGAAAACGTTTTAAGAGTCTAGGATGGTAATGTTCACTAATTGCTAATACATGAGGAATATGTACAACATTTATACATTTAAAGAAAATCTTATTCGTATACATTAACATTTTCTTTCATTTAAAAACAGAAAACCCTTTTTTCACAGCTACTGATCTGCAGCATAGCATCACCTAAACCCCTCACATAAATAACAAAAGACTCCTAATGGCAGAAAGGCTGGAAATGATAATCTTTGTGGGTTTTTTTTTTTTCTTTTTATATCAATAGTTTTTAAGAGAAATTTTAAAGCAAATTATTTTTGGCAGGTCAAAGCTTTAAAGATTAAATATTCTGCTCTGTGGATCAGCTCCCCTGCTTGGTTTTGTTCACACTCTCTGACCTGAATATATCCATCCAGTACTACCTCAACTTATGGTGCAAGGCATTAAAGGTAAATACAAATATAGTTTGGTGGATAACACTCAGTAAACACAACCAGTTAATACTCACCCAAAACCTGCAAATCTCACGTTTATATTCCTAACAACTATTGTGATGCCTTATATCTTACATATCTCCTGTTGTACCATGGCTGCAGTTATAAGCACCGTGGACAGTAGATAAATTGGCTCATCTCGAGTTCCGTTTTAATGTAATGGTGTAGACAAATGTGGTCACATCTCAGGGTGTACCGTTTCCCACTCTAGTCACAACCAGCACCTGTCAATTGCATAATAGATGACAAGTCTGGTTGGAGTCCCTCCATCAGTGCAACTGAAGAAGCACAATAATTATAGTCATGTAAAATCAAAATGCAAAGCCAAACTAAAGTTTTGAGGGCAAAGCATGAAGACAACAAGAAAATCTGCAAATATTTTGCAAATTTGTTCACAAAAATACTACTACTGTACACAACTAATTGTACTGAATCAAACATATGCAGATGAGTAGTAATAGGAGAAGGGATGCATCTAAAAGTAGCAGGATAGCAGCTCTCAAGGACAAAATCTGTCTGGTGATTCAATTAAATATAAAGAGTTAACACTCCAGCATCACCTGCTTACACATCTGACACTGCAGCACACAGAATGTGCTGTCCAGCTAAGCCTGCCTACCAAAAATTTTTGACATTAAAAGAGTTCTGTATAATTCTGCGTAATTCTAATAGAGATGTTATAGACACTTCACCTAAACACAGCTGCTTTGACTTTTGCAAGGGTGCTACTTAAATCTCTACACAATGACCTGACTATGCTAGCTAAAGATGCTACTTAATATTAGAGAGTTAGTTGTTTTTTTTATATATATACTGACTTGATAGTTTGGGTTTTTCAAAGCCAAGTATAATAAACTGATCAATTTCTGGGTAAAGTAATACTTCTTAAATTATCAGCTAGTCAAGTGATTGCCCTGAACTCACCACTGATGTCAGCTGATATCCAGGTAGGCCTCAAAAGTTGTAATGCCCCACTCGCGGAAGTAAAACTGTCGGGCTTCTTCTTGGCTCTCAGACAATGATTGTGATTGCTACAGTGCTGGAGATGATAGGTTGAAAATAAAACTTAAAATGGCTCCTTTACCTGCAGTACAATGGTGTTCTACATGTGAAGTTGTGTTGGTTGAATCTGCCAACCATGGCAGCCCAGCAGAACAGCTACGCTGCTTCACTTTATTGCCATTTGTTATGGCATATTGAGAAGCCACGCTCAACAAGGGTCTAAGCACAAAAGGGAAAAAAGAAACTTTATCAAACAAATCTTGTCACTTATTTTAAGTAGATTGTTGCTAACTGGCTGAAGTTATGCTCCTTAATTTAACTCATTAGGACATCAGATATAATGTTTAACTTCTAAAATTTCAGAGTTACTCAGCAGTTTGATTGTCTATTACATGATAGGACAGGAGCAGCTAGAGACGGGTCGCCAAGGAGAAGTAAAGTCACAGGATCAGTGAACCATGCTCTCATCTCTTGTATTTCTCTCTGATGAAGACGTGTCCAGCGCCGTTCTTAGTAAAACCTGTCTTTTTAATTTTTCAGCGTTATCGCTTTGTAGGTGAACAGAAAAAGTCGGATGAGAACCGAAAAACGCTGGAGCTCAAGTCATCGACCAACGATCCGAATCTGTTATTAGGAAATAAATCCCAAGTATTCCTGCTTCTCTACGATGTTTGTTTCCAGCTCTGTGTGTCTTTGAGCCATAGAGGGGCGATAAATACACACATTAACACAAATCATCACAAGCAAACCCTCAAAGGTACGGCCCTGATGCAGTTAACGGAGGAATAACCAATCACAACTTTGGCTGCACTGAAAACCTTAACATGATTTGCAGCCAAGTTAGGGCCCAGCGAGCATGTGTGTTATCCAATTTTCATTGTTCTTTGGGATTGAAGTGATGTTCCAAATCATCTTATAGGCACAGCTAATGCTGTTTCAATTGATCACAGGTTTGAAGGAGAACCATTTTCCTTCGTTGTCTGTCGGGAGCCTGAGGAAAGCTTAGAGCAAATTTATACATCTGCCAGAAAAGAAAAAAAATGAATATGAGTGCATGAATATAAACATTTGGATTATTTTATCTGACTCCATTCCCCCCTCCAGGAGATAACCACATTTCTCTCCACTTACAGTGGAGCAGCTCTCTCTGAGCCAAGTGTACTCCATTAAAACCCCACTTCCCCATAAACCCCAGTGGATAAAATAAAATACTGCACTTCTCCGTATTGACTGAGTAAAATGAAATAATCTATGATGCATGAACAAGCTCTAAATGAAATAATAATGTCCTTAGCGGTGAAAAACGGATTGGCGGTACAGTAATTGAGCAGATTTATTTTCCAGCCGTTGGAAAATGGGAGGAGAAGGGGGGCTGGAGGTGGCGGCAGCCTGCTGAAAACTGCACAGCTCTTTCATTTAATCTCATATTGGAGGAATTATTGGCTGGTAATCTATTGTTAAACATCATTTAGCGTGATGGATTGAGATCGTCAAGCATCCCCCGTTCACCTCCCCCCACCACACGTAATCAATTCATATCTGATTAGCACGTATTATTTATGATTCTCATAAGGTCCCCGCGGGGACAGGAGCAGAGGGGGAGAGAGCAGGGCCTCACCAGGAGCCTCAGCTGTTGCTAAAATGAAGTGCGACATACTGTAGCTTATGACCTAATAACTGCATATATATAAAAATGCTTTTGCTCACATTATTGATCTGTTTTCGGCCGTTGTGCAAAAAGGAAAAGGAAGATTAAGGGTCCCTGAGCTTCTGTTTCCCCTTAGCAAGTAAAAGGGAAAGATTGAAAGGAAAGAATTACGGCGAACCCTCAGTAGGACGGATAATATACGTTTACTGACGTTACAAAAAAACGCATGTGTCAAATATATGATTCATTAAAGTTTGCACTCTCAGTGGGAAGGATCGGTGAACCATGCTCTCAACCAGCGCGTAAATCTTTAGATGGTGATACTTGTGATGTGACCTTTTCGTCGTTAAAAGGTTACATTCGTGGCAAAAAAAGAGAGAAAAAAAAAAGAATGAAAATTATGACGGGAAGCTAAAAGTGTGACAGCACAAAAATTACCCCCAATATAACAGCAGCTTAAAAGCTTCAGGTTGGAACCTTGCCTTCTGCATGGAGTTTCCATCTCTTTTTTTTGCTCGTTACAGTGGAGTGATTGGATGAACATTGTTGCTTTTTCTTATGCGTTTCTTCCAACAGTTACGTTCTACAGGCTTTGCTGTAATCAAAGCTGTACATTTTTGGGTGAAGGTTTAAGACTGCGATTCTTGCTTGTGTTGCTTTACAAAATAGCTCAAGCCCAAAGTAAATTAAAAACACATCTCTTAACATTTATCAAGTTTTTATTAGTTTCTTCTGCCCAAACGTGGTAAAGGTATGGCATAACCTTGTTGCTGAAATGTGCTATACAAATGAACTTGATTGATTGATTATACAGGGGACAACTCAGTATTTCATCCTCATTTTGATTTCATTGAAGGCAAATTCATTGGATAACATTCAAACAAGAATACAAGTATTTACTTACAAGTCTCCTTAATGAAAAAGTTCACTAAATTAATTTTAATTTAAATAAATAAATCAATCTGGATAAACATAACATTTCTAAATTGAAAAGTTTTATCGCAACTGTAACATTTAATGCCGGTTTGTACTTATTTAAGTTCAACATAATAAACTTAGAAATAGACAATATTGCAATACTTCTGCTTCCATAATCCAATGTTACTGCAAAAAAAAAATCCAACAACCAAAGTAAATTTCAAAGTTTCTTTCACCAGTGGCATCTTGCGGTTTGATTAGGAACGTTCTTTGTTTTCGGTGCTCATGGCTGTGGCTTGAAGTCACACAAGTGTTTTAGGTCCATTTAAGAGCTTGCCTACTTCCTCAGGTGGTGTCTCAGAATTTAGAGTTCCCCTAGAAACAAGTCTCTGCTTTATTCCCTCCCAGGCTTGTCCATTCATTTTCTTTTATTCTGGACTTCAGCTTAACAGTAATTCTCAAGTCTTGGAATTTGACTAGGCCACTATAACATGTGAATGTTTTAAGTTAACCCATTCCATTGTACCTCTAAGTTATTGTCCTGCCGGAAGCTGAATCTCCTCCATTTACATGGTCGCTTTTGGTACCTCCATTATTTTGGCCAACAGATTCAAAATGCAGAACCATGGGCATAGTTTCAATTTGTAATATTTAGATTTTAAAATAAATTAGGTCTCCAGCTACTTTAGATTTGCATCGTAATATAAAAATGCTTGATATAAATAAATTGCATCTAAATAAGACAAAGGCATAAATTTAAAAAAGTTAATGAAAATCCATTCCTGTGTGCAACAACTGATGACAAAGTTTTCTTCAATTCTTATATTAGTAATAATTATAACAGCCAAACTATTTCAGTCTTAAGATAAGCACCAGAGCCACAGCGAAATATCATTTTAAAAACCGATTACTCAATTAAACAGATTGAAGAAAAAAAAAAGAAAGATGAATCTGCAGCTAAATAAATACTAAATAAATAATTGAATTAGCCCCTCGTGCTTCAGTTACCTCAGTACAGTGTAGGGCTGATCTGTTGACCAATTTCTCAATTAACTGGATAGAAAATTTTACTAAATAGCAGAATTTTACTATATTTGAGCCAGGTTCAGCTAAGACCGATACTTGAGTTTTGGGTAGAACATTTACAGTCAAAGAAGGCTGTTTTTCCAAAATGTACAAATATTTGTGCAGTTTTGGCTTAATTGTGTTTTGATTTTAAGCAAATAACATATTTTGGAGTTACTATGTGCCAATCAATCATGATTAATCCGATTAATCGTTTTAGCCCGACACTCAAATCAAAACTCTTGTTATTTCCATATTTAAGTTAGTTTGTGAAAGTCTGGGAACACATTCGTAAAAGTTCATGACAGCTGCGGTATTTATCACACAAAGAATCTTTTTTCCCTCCAGCAATTGTTTTTTTAATCTTGAACTCAGAGCAGTACTGATTATGGTTAATAAAAGGCAACAAACTGTTGCCACTAACTATTCTGTCATATTTGTGTGGTAGAGGGTTGGCAAATTTAAAGTAAAACTTTTATTTATGTACATTGACAGATTGTGTCATAATTATATGGCTTTATAAACTTTGTTAAATTAAGAGGGCGGCATGTTGTAATAAAGGCAAACTTCATCCACCTCCTTTTGCAGAATGTAAATGATACTGGTGTCTCATTTGTTGTTTCTATAGATGAATATTTAAATGTATGAAATTAAAAAAGAAAATTATAATTGACAATTCTGGCTTGTATTGAAAAACTAATTCTGATTTAAAGATGCCTTTAAAGTGGAGAATTGAATGTACGTCATAATTTGAAAAGCGAGGTATTTCAGGCTGATCTTCAGATCAGGGTAATTGTATTACGGCGGAGAGCATTGACGCAGTGTCTTCGATGTAAAAGACAGTGGACAGATTTTTCCCCTGCAAGCTCGGGAGGTCTGAGACGTGTGATCCATGATCAATAACCTGGACAGGGCTGTGCTGAGCTGCGGCAGCTTTCCTCCTGTTCACTGAGCCAGCACAAAAAAGGAAAAGTGTCATATTGTGATCTTTATCCAGTAATCTTCCTGACACACAGTCAAGTGATATATATGTGAGAACCGTTGCTCCAGGGCTCCATTGCTGCTTCACAGTGTGCAGCGCAGATGCATCTCTGCTGAACCCTGGGAGACTTTTATTTTTCATTAACAAAACCTTTTGCCTAAACTGAATGCAAAGAAACCAAAGTATGGAGAATGGCTGCGGGTTGTTGTTCTGATCTGACTGCTTTTGAATCAACAATATGCTAGTATGATGTTTTTAATAATTGTATAGTGGAATTTTTAATATGTACATACATTTGCCATTACTCTGCAGTCTCTGATGTCTTTTTTAACCTTAATTTGAATCTGCATGCTTCCTTTACCTTTAAGTTGCTGCTGGCTTACCTGAATTTCCCCACTGTGGGAAATCAAAGCTAGTTTCTATTCTATTCTGAAATACACAAACGATCTGCCTTTTGTCACAATGTTAGCTCTTTTACACGTGAAAAACACATTATGTTGACAGAAACGATAACATCCCATTCCAAATCTACTTACAAAATGAACTGACTGAAGCTCATCACTACACAACCTAATATTAAGTCTTACTAATAAATGAACAACAGATAGGGCAAAGTGCTGAAGTTAACACAGGGCTGTATTTTTTTATTTTTTTTGTCTACGTTTTTGGACAAATTCAAATAGTTAAGCTTTAATATCAACTTAAAATTAAAGCATGTGCTAAATACTAATCCAGTCTTGTTTATGACATCTAAACTTGTTCATTACCGCTTTGAGTGGGGATATAAGTTCAGGTGGGTTACTACTGTCAGCATGATGAGTAGAATGAAAGGATTTCAATGGTAACAAAGAGCAAAAACTTAAATTGAGAGCACGTGGAGAACAGGACTGAACTAAGAGGTAGGTAATGGAAGAAACAAGCATAGAACAATGGAAACAAAGTTTAAACGTGAAGGAGATATTAACCAGGTGAGTCTAATTAGAAGCATGTTGAGCTATGAGAGAGGAGTGAGCAGTCTGACACAAGATGACCAACACTTAACACAGAAGACTCTACCTTGCACACAAAAGGATGTACAAATCCAAAACCTAACACCCAATGATGATGATTTCAAACTTAACGCTACACCTAGACTTCATTTAAATATAAATTCATGCTAGAAGAAAACAAACCAAGTGTCAACAAACCACAAATGACTGTGGTAACAGTCTTCTGTAGATCTAAATTTGTGGCGTACTGGTCATATTCTTTGATCTCAGAATTATTTGGTGCTTTCTTCACACCGTATGAGGTTGGTAACTTCATCTGGTATTTTAAACCCAAACCATAAAACTACATGAGGATGAATCCATTTCATTCACTAATTTTTAGTAACCCACATATTTTTTCCTATCTTATTTGGTCTGTTAGTTAAGGTCTCCATTAAAAAAAATTAAATTAAATTAAAAAAAAGCTTTTTATCCTCAAAGGGATATGACCTGGATTAATAAAGGTTAATGTAATAGATATTAAGTGTAGAAAATGTCTTAATTTGTGTGCGCTTTGGAAATAAAGTCAGATAAATACTGAAACATGTTTATTTTATTGTACTGGTTCATATAAACAGGAAGAACTTAGATGAACTTAGATTGACAAGACAAGAAATAAACACCAATTTAGATGTGATCACTAGTCAGTCTGAACAAAGAACTTACATTTGGGCTTCTAATAAACTTCTGAAACAAATTCTAATCAAACATCTTGCTTTAGACAAAATATGCACCAAATTTAGCCTCCATGTCTGAACATTTTTTCTGTGCAACAAAAACATTTTCAGTGGGATAGACAAGACATATTTTAACTATACCAACATGGTTTCTGCCATTTACTAACTTATGAAGTCACATCTGGCTGACATGAATGGCACGCTTTCCTGACTTTTCACTTTGAAGAGTGGCAAAAAGAAATGGGCCTATTTGTCACGTTTACACCCAATGGAAACAGGAAGTCATTCAAAATGCCTTGAAAGCCTCATAAAATTAAAGCAAGTTCTAGTCATATTCAGTAAAGATTTACTTTCCGATAAGGCTGGTTTGTCAAATTAAAAGTAGTTTTTGAAAATAACCTGTAAGGAGGTATCAAGCATACTTTTCATCAAACTTACATTTTGGCATCAAAAAAAGGTTTTAAAAGAATTTGGAGTTAAAAATGACAAAAATAATAAAGGCTTGAAAACAACACTATTTAATTAGTCTAAATCATGCACGTCATTTTGTAAATTGAGTTACTTTTCAACAATATTTTTAATTCATTGAATATAACTACATATTAAATGATTATTTCAAATACTTTTTAGATGTGCAAATTTTGGCATGTGTGACTTTGAAAATGTTTCATTTGAAATGTTTCAGTGTGATGAGTTGCATGTATTCTACTACTTCTGTACATATCTTAAAGGTTTCTGGAGTTTCTCAGTAGTACAGTTTCAGCCCCCAACAGATTTGGAAAAGACACAAAGACAGATCGTCGTACCCATAATTATACTGGTAAAATTCACCAACATTTCCAACTTATCACCCAATCTGCTGCTTTTAGCAAGATAGCAGTACAAAGTATTCAGCTGGTGAGAAGTAAAAAAAAAAAAAAGACAGCATAAAGACTTATGCCAGCAGCTTTATTAGTATTTCAAAGACAACTTAAATTTCTGATAGTTTCAATATATGGGTCCAAGACGTAAATTTAAAAATAATTATAATGGGTGCTGGATAAAGATGGATTGATTTTATCTATAATAGTGTTCTGTGTTAGACCTCAAGTCCAGGTGGCCATATGCCTTTCAGAATATTAAATAAAGCCATTGTTGGTGTGAAACGTGTGTACATGACACCTGAGAAATAAAGGATAAAATGGTTCTAGTCTTCAGAGAATGTAATTCTACAATAACAGAAAATAAAAAATACATTTAAAAGTTTTAGTTAAGGGTTTTTTTTTTCACAAACAAAAGTTAGATAATAGGTACTGTCAAAATTGAATAATGTGCTCATACAAATACAAAAATAAACTATGTCAGACGCTGTCGACAGGACATCAACTGGCCACAATCTCCAGAAATCTGGCTTCTGTGAAAGCGCACCAACAAAAAAAGGTCAACGCTGAAAGACTGCCATAAGAAGTCCCACCTAAAGTTTGCCAAAAAGTCATATTGGGGGTGAATGTGTGAAAAAATGTGCTCTGATCTGATGATGGTACTTTTCTTCAGCAATAGCAAGGAAACTGGTCTGTAAAAGAAAATTTTTTACAGGCTTAATTGTGCACTGCTTTGTCTAATTTAAAATTTCAATAAAGTGTTTACATATAGTTATTGTGAGAAAAAAGTGCAATTTTGCAAGGTACTTAACAGCAGCTCAGTTGTAAATAAAGTAGAGCCTAACCTATCATCTGGGTTCTCCAAATGTCTTTTTAGAAAAGCTAAAACACGTGGAAAACATGGACAAATGTCATCTCTCATTGTTCAATAACCTTTTGATAAACAACTATAAACTGGAAGAACTAAACAGGAAACACAGCATCTGTCAGAAGGAGCTATGACAAATTGGACCTGACAGGTCTAGTATCACTCAGACCTGCTAATGAAATATCATTACACTGTGATTCTAATCTAACCTGTAGCCATATTAAGACAATTATAACATGAACCTTATGTTTTTAATATTAAAAGGTTCCAAAAGGGGCTTGACATTCAAGGTAATCTGACAGAAGAGTCAGTGGTCCAAGTTTCAGGAAAGAAGTTGTCTTCTCTTATGCAAAGCTGACACCTGCTGGTCATCGCAGGTATTTCCTATTTTAAACAGTGCAACTGCATCAAATATTGTTGCTTACAGCAACAAGGGTGCAAAAGCTACAAATTGATGTTTTACAACCATGCACTAAGTCATTTGTGTTAACTTAGTTCAGATGCAGATAGGGGTGTGGGGAGCCCTGAGGATCATGTTCACCAAGATGTTCAATTTCTGTTTATTAAGTTTAATGTCAGAACTACTATAATATGCATCTGTGAAAAAAATAAGTCACCCTATGAAAGGTTGTGCTTCCTAGAGGTATATTTTAGCAATTTTGAGAATACTGAGAAATCCAAGTAACATTACTAAACAATTCAAACAGAAGAAAACACATTTTAAAACTTTTAGTTTTTAATATGCTGGTTTAAACAAGACGTCAAATCTGGGTTCATTCTTCTCTGTGGTGCTGTAAGATCTTCTCGATCGTTTCCACAACAGTCAACTCACTGGACACATGGTGCGTATTCTTAATGACTGAGCCTTGCCTGAAACATTTCTGGTTTAACACGGAGAGCTTAGACTACTGTGATTTAGATGTTAGCATAATTTAGCCCTCAATGAAATGAACCGACTGTTACCTGTGCACAGATAACGTCTGGTAATTCAAATTTGTTTAAAGATATGTTTTAAAATGGCGTTGTACTGCTTTTACTTGTGGAACCTGGTAAATGTTTAGAGTTTTGGGAGTTTAGCCAAGTTAAATATTATCAGGCAAGTGAAAACTGCTTGTTGGGTTTTAACCGAAATTCACGTTCCTTAGAAATGGTGTTCTTATTTCCCTGGGTAGGGCTTTAGTTCTGGCAGTCATATGCTCATAAACAGTGTAGCTGCAGTTTTGTTTTGTTTTTCCCCCAGAGCTGTAGTACAAGTTGTGTTTTCGGTGTGTGTTTTTATGATGTAAAGCACTTTGAACTGCCTTGTTGCTGAAATGTGATATATAAACAAACTGATAAGAGATTTAAAGAGTTCTGTTATTATTCCATTGTACAGAACAGTCTACAAAACGGGGGATAATCAAAGCAACTGAATCAGACAGGTTTATGCTAAAAACAGAATGTCATCCATCCATTTTCTAACACCCTTGTCCCTAGTGGGGTCAGGAGGGCTGCTGGTGCCTATCTCTAGCGAACGTTTCGGGCGAGAGGTGGGGGTCACCCTGGACAGGTTAAAAACAGAATGCAAGATGCTAAATGGTACAATTGCAACATTTGCTCTGTAATTAAAAGATGAATCAGGCCAGACTGAAGTTTGCCAGAAAGAATATAGACTCAGATTTTCCATAAATCTAGAGAAATTTACGAAAGCCCCCCGTCACTTTTGATAAAAGTGACAAAGACTTCTAAGAGCGGTGTTGTAACTTTTTCCTTCACTAGAAAACATTTTTTCATATCCTATTTAATGGGAAAAATAGGCTCCTTTGTTTAAGAATCATCAACTTAGATATTAAAATGTGACTATTTTTTAATTAGCAGCAAAAATTAAATTGGGTTGTCCTACTTTTCCTTTGACTGTCAATTTTTGGTGCTGAAAGTGTCATATTGTACATCTCCAGTTGTTTATTGCTGCGTCGACACATTTGAAAGGCGTCCACTAAGGTATTCAAGACCCATTACTCCTTATGCATTTTTAATCTACTAGACACGGCCTTTATGCGATAATATGCTGGCTTGTAATGAATATTTACTGCATGATTATTAATGACTTATACAATAAATAACCAGCAAAGATGGCACACTCAAAGGCCACCGCACAGTTTAGTCTTAAAGAATATGGACTATATAAAAGGATCATCATATCTGGGTTTCTTTTTATAAATATGAACTTCATCACAATGGTGCAGTTAAATTATTTTTGGGATATAACAGCAGTTTGTAATCATTTGCTTCTCAGTGACTTTTTTTTTTTTAAGCTCTTTTTCCATTTGTTTGTACTTCAGATATCAGAGACGTTTGTTGCCGTTTATCCACTAAACGGTACCTTGAGGACGTCAGGGTGCAGGCAAAAAATGAATTCTTTGTTTTTGGAAAAAGTGCTTTTACAAAGTTAAATATAAAAACATTTCAGACTAATTTTTCATATCTTTGTTAAAAACAAAAGTTTTCATAAATTGTTGAGAACCTCAATTTTTATTGCTCGTAATATTTCCTTACAAACAAACCCTATTTTTGGATGAAATGTCGTAGCTGCAAACTGAAGTCATTTCTGCAGACAGTGGCTGTAAAGACTCGGATTTCCTATGTAAAATAAAACTTTTGAGAAACTTTGCTTTCCAAAAAGAAGTGCTTAGGTTGAAATGAAAAGCGGCTGAAAAGGCAGCCGTTCAAGGCGCGTCAGCATGTACGGAATTCTGATCTTCTTAATTGGAGGAAGGAATGGATATCAATCTCTTCATTCCATGGGAACCATTTTTTTTTGAGCGAGCGTCGGCGATTGAATTTCTGGATGGATGTCCTCTATTCTACAAGACACCTGTCTCTTATCTCCCTCTTATCTATGAGGATCAAAGCATGCGGACTCTTGAATTACCTATCCATACAATGTCATCTGTTTGTCCCCCAAGTTGGTGTAACCCGACCTTGAAATCAGAGCCGGCTAAAATAAATAAATGAAACCCTGATCAAAAATGCTGCTCTCCTTTTGGATGGGCGTCAAAGAAGAAGGATGATCCGTCCTGATTTGATTTTGTTTCCAAACCACATGATGCATTCAGACAATTAAAATTTCAGCAAGTCATTCGCTGATAGCCCTGTGAGTGAGTGCCGCCGGGGCCGGGACCTGGTTTTGGATTTCTTGCGGTTCTGCCGAGACTCTGAGGGCAGGTTATTTATTTTGGCACCCTGCCACATCCAAGAAAACCCATGTTTCTGGGAGTGTCTGAAGTTAGAGCAAGGTCAAAACTGTTGGAAGTGAGTGAAGTGGTGCAGGGCTGCTGCATGTTCCAGACGCGTCAACCGTTTAACATCCATAGTTTTTCAGATAATGCTGACAACGACTTTAGATTTCCAAACTCATTTACAATACAAAAGTGAGTTAACCGCTACAAATAAGCCCAAAATTATTCAAATCTGTTTCAGATTTAGCTTTCACATCCACTTCATTCAAGTAAGAATTTTATTACTGATAGGAGCTGAGACAGCCATCTTTCAAAAGATTAAAGTAGCTCTGAAAATAAAAATGTTTTTTTACATTTTATTTAAAAATGTCCACATCTAAAATTAAACAGATTTCAATAATCAATGGTAAAATCTTTATTAGCCTTAAAGCAACTGAGGCATTTTTATAATTGCTGGCCAGTTGTCAATGAACCTCATGGAAAGCCTCTTTGCCATTACCCTAATCTTTGGCTCCCTCTACCAATTCCCTTTTGGAGTCAAAAGCAGCAGTAGTACTTCCAGTTGTAAAAGCTATGCTGTTCAAAATCAAAGATTGCTTTTAAACCTAAACCTGTCAAGGGTATGAATAATTTCAGGGGAAATCTGTAAAGTGACAGTTTTCATTACACTTTTTGAAATCATACGAGGTCTAGAACAGTTCCAGATGTTTTTTTTTTTTTTTTTTAAATATACCAACTGAAAAGAAAAAAAAAAAAAGAAAAATCCTGCCTTAAAAAAAAAAAAAGTTGCTACTGTAGTTCTGTACCAATTAATTTTTATTATTACCATCAAATGGTAATGGTTTTTCAGCTATTTTGCATCCATTTTGCATTTCTAAGTCACTTGTGTCTGTGTGCCATTCTTAAAATCTGCCTTCGCCTTTTGTTTTCTTGTGTTCATTTCCCTGGTCAGCTGCACTGGGATCCCTCCCTCTAGTTCTGCCTCACCTGTTGCTCCACAATAATTAGTGCCCAGTCTACATCCAAGTTCAATTTATATACTCTCTCCTGCTGCGTTTCAATTGGCATTAAAACTCATAAAATTGGAATTACAAAGATTTGCTTAATGTAAGCGCTGTGAGTGTGGGGGGGGGAGGGGGGGGCAAAACATTTTTTTTAAATAAAGTTTGTGCTAGGATAGGGTGATTTTCTTGGCTGAATCAAAATTAATGCATTTCACAAAACTGCAAAGGAAACTTTTTTTTGCATCACAACAGTCACGATCAATTACCAGAAGTTACTGCTGGCAGAAAAGACAAGGATGACAGGAAGTGGTAGGAGGATGATAATGATGCAGTACGTTTAATGGCCCATTGTGTGAACAAACATTCACCTGGACTTTATTTGCGTTTATTTACTGAAAACGCCACAATGCAAAAGCGTGCTTTTTTTGACAATGGCTCAATACTGAAAGTTTTGCACATATTTGTAAAGCAGAGACAACATGTTGCATTTCATCACTGTGCTGCCTGTGCTTGGATCCTCCAGCACACCTCTCGTGGCAATAAAGATCTATTAAATCTTAACAGTTAAATAAAACCATAATCCACATGAATGATAGGTGTCTTGTCTCTAGAATAAATGAGCAAACATAATATAAAACAAAGGCTAAAAACAAAACAAAAAAAAAATTTACACAAATATTCAACACTTGTTAATTTTCTTTGTTTGTTTTGCTCCAACTTTAAATAGAAAATCCTCTGTGGTTAAAGATTAAAAGTCACAGCCATTTATAAGCAATTTAATCATGCAGCATTTGACTTTAAAGTTTTTCCTTCAAATTAATCAAAAGCTGTTCTGGGTTGTGAGCATTCCTCTCCCCCCTACATGTGAATGCATAAGAGGCTTGTGTGAACCCACTTGTGGAGTATTTTGCAGCCAGTGTAGCATGACGGCTGCACTGATAAAAGAAAATGAAACAATGTGATTAAGATGAAGTCATCAAGTATAATCTGCCTCTGCAAAGCGGCACTGCAGGGTTGGGGTGGGGAGAAGGCATAAGGCTGTGCTGGGGGTGACGGACATCAGGATGGGGTGGTGCAGCAATCCGTGACACTCTTGTATCCCGAGGGGTCCATCCAAGAGGAAAGTGGCAGTGGAAAGGGAGTCATCAAATTTAGCCTGAGCAAAAATGTGTCGGAGGACAAAGCTGGTTTAAGACAGAAATGTTGATTTAGAAAAGCACTGGCGTAAGGCAACTTCACTCCTGGCTGAGAATAACTGAGCACCATGGAGACGGGACATGGGTGCTTTTATTATTTTATACATGACACCCCTTCCCATTTAATTTTTCCACAATACATTTCAGTCTGAGAAAAACATTCTTCAAAAACAACTCAGCATGAAGCAATTAAAAGGGGTATACGTCTAAAGGATTAAAACCAGTGACATTCCTTGCTATTCACAAGATTTTGACTTACAAGTGATCTGGCAGTTCTTGGCAGAGCTACAGCAAAAAAGAAAATGTATATATATATATATATATATATACATATACACACACAAGTTAGTGGTTCTTTGTCATTTGTAGTATCAACTTTAGCCACCCATCGCAATACAAACAGCAAAACTGCAAGACTTTGGCAGTTTATGTTTTGTTGTTGAAAACAATGTCACTGTCAACTATTGGTACTAAATAGTTGGTTGAAGACTGCAAATCAGTTTTTCATTAGATCATTTTAATAACTCAGGAAACAAGCTAATATGCTAAAGTTTCCATGTCAGGTACCTAATCATTTGAATTCACTGTATAGATGTATGGAAAAAAAAAAAACTGATTTAAATACTAAAATGGATTAAATAAATGAGCAAGCATAAAATGGTGCATACATGTACATTTATTGTGAACATAAGCTTGCTGTATTTTTATGCAACCATTAGGTTTTTCAGTATGAGAGAATAGCTGAAGAAGTTTAAGTACTGTGTGCATGTTAGTAAATTTGTCAGTTTCTCAGTATCCTGTAGACTTCATGACATCAATGTTGAGGCATTGACTTTTTTTCAATGTCCAAATGCTGCCATCAAGTGTGCACTTGTACATATTACAGTAATTACTGTTTATGGTAAAGTTGCTGCACTAAAATTTCTTAAACTCCAATTTTAATCAGGATTTCAGTACATCAACACAATACCATACTTTGCATGGCAATTTGTAGGCAGTTTTAGAAGGCAGGGTTAAACAAAACTTTACCACTTTCATCCAGTGCTAGTTTATTGGTTTTAATTATGAGCATATTTTGTCTACGGTAAAAATCATGACATTTTTCCCAGAAGCTTAGGAGATCTGGGGCAAATCAACAATCCTAGATAGCTACAGCTACTGTATACCTCAGTAAAGCTGAATATAACTGAACACCTCTAAACTGCAGTGATTTTAGTATACTGGACCACACCAACACATCATATTCAACAAGAACAGAATTAACATTTCAGATAAGGTCTTTTGCATTTTATTTTATTTGCAAATTCAACTGTGTAGTTCAGGACAGTATGAGGCATTAAGAGTTAAGCGGCTTTGAACTGGTCAGTACAAAAAATATCAGGAAGAGTATATCAATCCAGTATTCATTTAGTACAGACTGAGTGCCATTGGAAGAGCAGAAGGAGTGAAAACCCAAGTGCACCACTGCTGCTTCTGTAGAATTAAAGAGACAAGGCATCAGAAAATTACTGCAGTTGACCATGTTTACTAAACCCCAAAAGCCGCAAATCACAACATTCACCCCAGACCAGGTGTCGGACCGGTCATTCAGGCTTGTTCTGTAACAGGACCAGGGCACCTGCAGCCGAGAGTCAGCCTTTCACCATTCTGACATTCGAGCCTACAGAGACATGCTTGACTAAAATGTGAAAATATCTGGCCAACAGCTATGAAGTGTGTGATGAAAAGTTTATCAAAAATACAGGTTCCATTATTGTTCTGTTTTTTTTAAATAAATAAAGACGTATGTCGTATCTTTAAATCTGATGATGTCCAGAATGAACTGAAAAACATTTACCATTGTGGCAGTAAAAGTTTGCCTTCTTAAAACCAGACATTGTAGAACTTCTAAAAACATGAAATAAATGGTAGGAGCCTGGGGAGTGTGTTTTTATGGTTTCTCTGCTTCTCATCAAGCTCGTCAGCTGGAGCAGCTGGCTTGATGTCTGACTGTCAACCCATGTGGCACAGCCAGCCCACTGTGACATTTCTTGTGTTGATCTCCTTGTGATTACCTGGATTCATGCTACGCTCACACTCGCTGAATTTTCCTAAGGTTATTGCCCTCTTCAGAGTTCTCCCCTGGATCCTCCTCTCAGTGAAGCTTCCTCAATTTGCTGTTCAAGTCTTCTCGAGCCACAACCTCACAACTCCCTTCCGCAACCGGCAACACCTCACTACCAGACTCCAAGCGCAACCTCTCCACTCAAATGCGCCGCCATCTACGCTACACAGAAAGCCAGCTCGCTACATGCACCAACACCTCTGGACTCTGTTTTCCTCTTCGGGATTTTTTTTTTTATTGCGCCAACAACATTGGAAACATTTCTACTATAATATTCATAATCAAGGCAGAAATTACTGTGCTCATTGAACTTGGATGAGATTAGAAATCCATATGACAGAGGAAACACTCATTAATTGCAGGCAACTTTTACGACATAAAATATCTGCATGTTTCATCTATAATGCGCTTAATGTAGTAATTTCTGACTTATTTGTACATAGCAGTACAAGGTAGGGAAAACTAAGCCCACAAGTTTTTAAATGTACACAAAAAACTCAAACATTTAAGAAAAAAGTTAAATGTATAACATCACTTCAGGAAGAAGAAATTAAAAAAGATTTGCAACTGTGGTATATTCAGAGTTGCACTGAATATACCACATCTTATGCACAAAAAAAAAAAAAAATTCTTTTCAATGTCAGAAGCTATACTGGAAAGGTTTGCCATTAAGAGTGAAAAAAAACAACAAAAAAAAAACACATTTGCTTTGTAATTTAAGTTTTACTTTCCATTTACAAATAAACCTTAATTTAGATTTTACCCCATCGTTGCCCCATAGTGGTACTGCTCCAGTCAGTTTCCCAGTTACACTGAAACTTAAGTGACTATTCAGTGTGACAATTTCAGTGCTTTTTAAGATGCAGTAAGGAGAAATGAGCCATTTTCTCTGGAGCGCAGATAATAAAAATAAAAAGGATCATTTGGTGAAAAATTACTTTTCTCTTAGGTTCCTTTCATCTCTTCTATCGAGTAGTCGATGTTTAAATTATGTTTATCACCACCAAGGAGGTCGTGGTGAAAATTCTCTCTCTGCAGAGCAAACAAAAGATAAAATAAATCGTACGGACGATTTGTGAGTAAGTGGATTCTGAGGCAAGTTCTCAAAGGTCAAAACCAGAATAGCACCAAAGAAGGTCCTGTGGCGCTTCTACATTTCATGCCACAGCAAGATTTTCAGCTCGCCCTGCATCTCATCTCATCTCTCCCGAGGCGTCAAAAGTCTAGAAAATATGCAACACAGATGAGAGGATAGCGCTTCAATTTCAAAAGTTGTGGGAAAAACAACAAAACAAATTCTCCCAATGTCACAAAATCAAATCCCAAAAATAGCCTGCCTAAATATTTTCTCCAACCACAAATAAAACTTATCTACAGACCAAAGACTTCAGTCCATTCTCCAACATTTAAAGGTTCTGTGAAATGCATACGTCAGTGGTGCCCAAAGTCGGTCCTGGATGTTTTAGTTCCCTCCCTGGTTTAACGCACCTGGACCCAATGATGGCTCATTAAGAAGAATACCGACACGCTGAAAAGGTTGTCACTACCACCCAGTTACACTCAAACTTAAGTGACTATTCAGTGTGAGAACTACAACATGCATGATGCCAGCCCTTGAGGACCAACTTTGGGCACCACTGGCATAAATAGTGTTTCACAGTTTCCTTAAAGTAGCTTTTTTTTTTTTTTAAAACCATCTCAAATCACGCAACTAAACTTGTTTTGCCGTGCCAAATTCAACACCATTCAATAATGCATTAACCTGCAACTATCTGTTTAATTAGCGATAGAAGTGGAAATGTGTCCACTCAGCCTGAATCCAATGCCTTTGGTCAGAACGAGACGGTAAACCAGAACGTTTTCTTCTTTTGAATCCAAATGTTCGCACAATTTGTGACATCTTGTCTGTGTGACTTAAGGCCTCGAATATAAAAATGCACTTAAAACATCTAATATAAATATACCTGGTAATGAAAAGTTAAAGCCCTTCCACAGAACCCATCTTGTGGTTGACAACTGAAATAAGAGAGAAAACAGTGTAATGGTTAGCCCACCTGGACCTCCATATTTTCCTTGGCTGCTTCTCATCTCCTTGTGCGAACAGTTCAGTCCAGAGCCTGCTTGGCCAGGCAGCTCAGTGACGGGTTTCCAGTTCGGTTTTGTTTTTTAAAAAGGTAGGTTTTCCTCAGGATAAAACACCTTCTGTTTGGCTGCAAGTGATTTCCTCCCAAAACAACACTGTGCCCTCGCCATGTACTCTCTTCAATTCTCCGTCCTTGTTGTGCGTCACACCAACAGGTGAACCTCATCAGCCTAATCAAGGCAATGTGCGCCTTTTTGTGGCGGTGCGTTTGCTGCTGTAGGACATTTGAGCACCAGACGGAGGACAGCCACGCCGCATTGTTTCTCAGACAAAACTTTAGGAGAGTTTCTCGTGGATAATATTTCCTCCCTTCTTACAGAAAAACACACATGTTTTTATATATTTTTTGGCAATTATCTTATTAATTTTTCATGAAACAAATAATATCAATTCAAGCTTTTTTTTTTTCTACTGATTCCACATCTAGGAACAAAAGCATTCAGATTGTGGGCTGTAAGAACCACCAAGACACCACCTGCAGAAGTCACTTTTACTTCAAAATGTTCAGCTAACACCAGAGTTGAAAAAAGAAAAAAAAAATCATCTGGACCAATCAAAACCGATTCATCTGCCAAGAATGTTCTACTATGACATTGGTCTTTAACGATTTTAGTGGTACGACCTCTGGATGTCTGGTCATATAGTCAATAATGATAAGGAGGTATTCATTTCACCATGGCAGCAGCGACAGTACGAAACCACAACTTTGTGCACCTGTAGCCAGTAAAAAAGTCTTAGGCAATACACAGTCCATTTTTCATCTGCTGGACAACAATAAAGCTACCATTTTAGCAGAATGACCCCCAATAACTCCCAGAATGAAGCTACATTTTCCATCTCTTGAGCACTAACTGCTTGTCCTGAAGACAATCATTTTCTTCTCACTGCCTGCTTCTGCCTCTCCATCAATGTTAATATCCGACATGGCTAGTTAAAGACATAGCAATATTCTGACAAACACAGTAAGCTTGAGCCCCTTACAGCTGGAATGTCCCTCTGTCTGATTGTTGTGGTGCTATAATCTTCATGAGAGCGGAGAACTTTGGGGAATTAGTCAGTCAGATACGTAAAAATGCTTGGAACATGTCAAAGGTTACTTGTGCAAAACAGACTTCTTCAAAAGTCACACCTTTGTGTTGCTTTCGGTCTACAACTAGTTCAATCCTTACATTCTCCCAACATCATCCATCCATTATCATTACACCCTTGTCCCTTAGTGGGGTCAGGAGGGGTGCTGGTGCCTATTTCCAGCCACGTTCCGGATGAGAGGCGGGGTACACCCTGGACAGGTCACCAGTCAGAGACAGACAGGACGAACAACCACGCACACACACCTAGGGACAATTTGGAGAGGCCAATTAACCTGTCAGTCATGTTTTTGGAGTACCCGGAGAGAACCCACCATGCACAAGGAGAACATGCAAACTCTGTGCAGAAAGACCCCGGACTGGGAATCGAACCCAGAACCTTCTTGCTGCAAGGCAACAGCTCTACCAACTGCGCCACTGTGCAGCCCCCTCCCAACATCATCAAACTGGAATTTGGACTTTGACTGTTTTCGCTAATATTTGTTCTCATAATATGATCCTGCTTATTTTAATTGTACAGTTGTTGAAGAGGGATCTCACCTTAACAATCCTATCCAAGCATATTGGTCGAGAATTTTCCGCAACCGGGAATAATGTGAGACAGTGTCAGTGTAGAATGCTCTCCACATATGGAGACTTTCTAATGTTTTGAGCTATCAGATGAAATACAGTCATGTATTTTCTACATAATGAGATTTTATGTTATAAAAACATATAATGGGCAATGGTTTTTTCTTTTGGGGGAGGAGGGAGGAGCTGGTTGACTATTTGCATGTTTTGTGTTTTTGTCATCAGATTTTCTGAAATGCTCTGTATTATCTTTCAGATTGCTTCACGTGTTTGACCAGCAGAGGTCCCCAAAACACTGCAAAAGAAATCCCATTGTCAGTAAAGTGACACACAGGCAGATGTAGTTTAGAGAACAAAACACTACATAGTAACTTTCATGTCAGTGATTCACAATTAAATTAAATAAACATCGTGTAGCTGTACTTATTTCCTCCATTGTTTAATGTAAGAATGAAGTGCTTCAAGCTTGGGCTCATGACAAACTCAAATAAACAAAAGGCCAAGAAATGGAGTAGGAATTGATGTAAATACTAATACTGTAATAATGCCAAATCGGTTGCTAACTAAAAGAGTCAATATTGTTCTATTCATTAGCTTACTTTGGTGGAGCTTAAGGATGATGAACAGAGGCAACATAAAGTCAGGGAAAAGAACTGGAGGCTGGCAGAGAGCCAGAACGACCTGATTAAACATAATTTGACTCTGAACCAGATGTTGATCTCCCAAACCTGCTTTGTCTCCATGACAACAAGCATCCACAAGAAAGAAGAAAAGGGTTTCAATTAAAAAAAAAAAAAGACCTAATTCTATTTAATGGTTTTAATAGAACATAAATGTGTCAGGAGATGACACATGAGCACAACTTCATAACGGGTGTCAAGGTTGCAAAAAGGCAGTACTGTATTTCCTCAGTTTGGCATGATTTTATGGTCTGGTCACATTTAGCTAATAAACACGAAGAATTGAAAGCTGCAAACACACTCCTTCTAGTGAGTCATATTAATATGAGCTTGAGAACATGTGGCACAATGCTTACTTGGCTGCATTTTCTTGCAGCAGTAGATTATTTAAAAGTACAATATGAATGAATCCTTCAGATTTTGAGCTTTTAACAGGCATAGCAGATCACTATGATAATCTAAAGAGGCACAATGAGTTTATAGATAAGGAAAGGATCTTAGTTCTTTCTAAAGGGGCAGTATTATGTAAAATAAACCTTTTTGAGATTTACATCATGTTACAATGTTATTCCCTCATCAAAAACATACCTGGAGTGTTGCCTGGGTTCTTTCATGCATTATTCTCCCATGGCAACCATTCAGCTGTGAAAAGCGCCTGGGTGAACCTAGTGGACGAATCTCCTCCTCCAAGTTGCAGTTTCCAAGCTTCAGAGCTTCCGCCTCGCTTCCTTCGTGACTCCTCCACTCAGTTCCTTCAGACTAGCCAACAGCAATTAGCAAACGCCTGGTGGAACTGCACATCTGCTGAGCTCATTATACAAAGCGATGTTTTAATTATCGAATGAATTAGTGGCCATTTGTTTTGTGTTCTCCCTCAGCGCAGTCACATTTGATGCCGTCAGTCGCTCACATGAAGCAGAAGATTGTGTGTGCACTTTAGAAGGACACTTGATTACGTTGCCTCTGTTACTTCCACCTCTACTCAGCACTCTTCCAGGCTGTAATCAAGCACACATGATAGAAGCTTCCCATAGCACCTACGGCGGATCACTGTGAAAGCCTCAGCCAACAGCTCCGTGTTACCGACGGAGATGTGATGCCAAAATCTATAAAAGTAGCTTTGATAATTAGACCAGCTGCAATTAATAAAAGAAGACTGTCACAACAAAGCCATAAAGCCTCACGTTTTTCAGATTTCTCTTTAAAATAATGGCGGCGTTGTCATTCTCTGGAGATTCTCTCCATTTCCAAGTTGAATTGTCTTAATTACATTGTCAATTGTTTAAAATCTGTGCCAAATTGCTTTTCTTTTGGCTTCTTCTTTAAAACTCAATGTCTCTTCAGTGGGTCATCCTTTCTTGCACTTAGTCCGACTGCACTTTTGATCAGACTCCAATATCAGTGACTCCCATAATTATGCATTCTGTATTACCTAAAAACGTATAAATCTCAGGCTCCGTTCCGCGAGAGCTGGCGTGCTGCAACTTCTACAGTCCTCCCTGTGCCACCAGACGCCAAACATCCGGATTATTTGCATTAACACCCTGTCATCGCTCATTTCCTCAAGGTCGCAACGGGCCAGACAGCGCAGCAGTTGTAAATTTCCCCCAATGTGATGTGAAAGATCTGTGACTGAATCAGTCACACAGGTTTTTCCCTGCGATATGACGTCCAACGATTTATCTTCACCCTGAGTGTGCAGACACAAATGATCCACTGCATATTTCTCAAGAAAGCTATCTACTCTTGTACAAACAGTGCCACAGCCACATACGCAGCTTCACCGCTCATCTCACACATCCATCTTTTTTTTTTGTCCAAATCTGGTGCCTTTTACACGCAGTGGACAGACTTTCCAGCAGTGTTGCGTTTACGGCCAAGAATCGTTGTTACAACTGAAGTAAAAAAGAAAAAGTGTGCGGTTAAACTTTGTGACTACCATACTCTTTCACAGAGTGAAAAAATGATTTAGGGTTCCAAGTGCCAATCCGTCTATTCTAAGACCCGCGGAAAGTAGCCGAAGAATGCACCCTCATCGGATTCTTCAGACAACACTGTTATGTTATGTCAGAAACTGTCTGACCCAGGTAATTAAAAATGACTCTCATGAGGACATGAGCTGCGAGTGTGAAAATCCAACCCAAAACGAGAGGAGAAAGGGACAGAGGAGAACCTGATTGCACACGTATGTTACTTCTTAAAGACGTTTTTGACATTAATTTTATTACAAACAACGTTGGCTGTCTAAAATTATGTGGAAAATGTATGATTCTAAGAGAAAAATGTATTATTCCAAGAGAGAAATGTACAATTTCAGAAAAAGCATTGGGAAAAACAAAGTTATATATGTAATATTTAATATCGTGCGATACAATTTAAAAAAAAAAAAGTAGCACACAAAATTACATATTCAAAGGTGGTTAAATGTTCGGATGGTGATTGGGGTTTGTTGCATATCCTGATTACGGGCCTGTTGGTTTTTCTTTCTCTGCAGAGAAACTCTTCATGATTCTCTCAGTTTTGGTCATCAGGCTCTGAAATCATTTGCCTGAGATCAGCAGGCGGAAAACAGAGTTTACTGGAGTGTGAGGGATGCTTATAAATTTTAATACCTCTGGTCTGGCAGTGTTTAGCAGTCCCAATCTAACACAGGAGGATGCACACTGCTTTGGTTACCCTCTAATTCTGAGCTAAGCAGCCTGAAGTTCTCACAGACGGTGAAGCTGCTGTCCTGCTTTAGAGACCCCAACACACCTAAGTGTGGACAGGTGAGGATGTCCTGTTTGTGTCTGACTGCCTTCGTCGTTGGCAGGATTTCGTGTGCAGGGCGTTTTTGAATTTAGGAATTGCAGTCAACCTTAAAGTGAGGTGGAAGTTGCACGTTATTAACACTAGATCCACGCAGAAATTGATACATGTGGCTGCAGGCGACCTGAATTGCATGTGGACACAGACATGACAATACAACAGTCACCAGGTGCTTACCTTTGAGGGTAAATGCCACAACTCTTTTCTGCAGGAAGAAGCTAAAGTTTGACCTAAAAGAATATAATGTCACTCATAAATGTGCCTTTGTCTGACACTCGTCATTATATTGTATTACTTGATCATGTTTTACATTGTTTCATATTTTCCAATCCCTGATTAATTTTAAAACCTTGTCTTACTATACTGTATAGTTGTGAGAACTTTGGCAATGTACTCATGTACTTGGTAAAATCTTTTTGTAGTTTGTCCTTATAAGTTTGAGTGCAGCCTCACTGATTTAGACGTTCAGATCCTGGACTAAATATCTTTTAAGCTACCCTAGGTCTAATCACTTGTAGCAATGTTTCACGATCTCTCATGAATTCTAAGTTAATGTGATATGTACCATCAATGTATTCACATGGTAAAATGACTTACACCCCCAGCCCCACTGGGGGGACAATAAAAGATATTTCTATTCTAACTTCCTCCAGCAGGACGTTGCACAATCTGACCGTCCAATAGTGAGAACCTTTGGGAAAAGAAATATAAATAAGAGGCCAAGGCATTGACCCAGATTCCAAACTCCCAACGTATAAATCTTATTGAAATGACAACAGAAACACACTCAGAAGTCGGATGTCTCAGCCCTAATGGGGCTTTCTGCTGACACATGCAATACAAAAATAATATGAGCATTTCTATGTTTTGCTTTATTTTTATTTTTTACCTAAATGACACACTCGTTTATTTCTGTTGCTTCTGCTGTGTCTCATTTTAAAAAAAAATGATTCAAGGTGGATGTTGATTCAAAAGGCTTATTGGATTTGTCTTTTTATTGAGTTTGCTGTGTCATACCAGATGGTAAATAACACATTTATTAAAAATAAGAAGCTCTGCATAACTGACATTTCCTGCCAAAAAATAAAAAATAAACAAACTAAGCAATGAGTTTAACCAGTGCAAAAAAACTAAAACAAAAAAACAAAAAAAAACCCTGGAAAAAATACCTCAGGAAAAAAAATATTTTGTGAAGTTGTTTAAAATACCACATTCCAGGAATAATAAGCAATGAAATACTATAGTTGATTTTGCGTGGCCTTGGTTCTTGTTCCCTCTGCCACTGCAACTACAGAGATTCAGAAAGGACAATGACACTTTCCCAAAGTGACTGTCTTTCCTGAGAATGCGACCAAAGTATTTGCTGAGAGTAAAACTGAATATTAAATCACACTAAGAGCGGCGTCCTGACGCAAGGAGTTTGCATTTGCAAAGAAAATACTGGAAAATATCCTAAAACACAGCTGCAAATTTGAAAATCTTGTGATTTCTCCTGAACCTTTTGACATTTTTGTAACACTGCAACCACAGTTATGATGTCTACAGACATTTTATGCTATAAGCTAACACAAAATAGTGCATAATTATGAAGTAGAAGAAGACTATTCATAATAATAATAATAAACAAAAATATCAGAGACATGTGTCTTGGACATTGAAGAGCCACCCACTGTATTAAAAGCTGCTCCGCTCTTCTAGATTAAGATTTGTGACTAAATCAAGCTCAGTCAGATTATTTGAAGTGCATCTTCGGATGCAAATTTCTAGATTTTTTTTTTTTTTACAGTTCCTGCATGAGATATTCTGAACACACACGCCGACATTTTGCATCAGCTTCATTAATAATTTGACCTGATAATTTGACCCTATACACTGTAGAAACCTCTAAACATATCCTGATTAAATCATGAATGTTGTTGTAACCTTCGAAATTTCAAAGAATCATCACCTTAGAAATACAAAGAAAGCCAGTCGAACTGGTAGCTAACTCTCATTAGCCTTTGTATCAAAAAGGCCATTTTAAGGCCGTTACTCCTTATTCTGTTACGCATTTTATTTTCACACTATTAAAAAGCACGTGATTCAAAAACTCATATTTTCCTAATCTCGACTCTTTCCACTCAGCTATCATGTTGAAAGTGATGGAAAGCATCATTTTCAACATGAAAATGATTCTAGCTCTCGCTAGTCACGAGAGCTAGCGTTAAGGCTTAATGTCAGTTTGTTTTTTGTCAGGCCGCCGCTTATCGTGGTGATGAAGTGGAAGAAGCCATAACTACAGCACAACTACAGGTAACCTAATCTGTTATCTTTTGAAATAAGCAGACTCTTCTTCTCCTCCTTACTCTTAGCTTTTTAGCGTAACTTCCGGCAGCTGGCTACATCTCGACATTTAAAATGCTCTGTTGGTCTTTGCGTCTCATTATTAGAGAGAAAACTTATGAGCGTGTTCCGTGAAATCATCTCTGACATATTAGAGGGCTAACGAGGTGTTAATCTTAATTACGCATGGATGAAAACGATGGGGTCACTTTGGAGCACTAAAATAAAGAGTAACGAAAATATAACTCAGCAAGAGATATCGTAAAAGAAAGGAAAAGGGGGGTGGGGGGGGATAAAAAGCGCCCCTTGTCTCCAAGCAGCACTGCATGAAATATTCCACTCTGAACACACACCGATAAAACACTGACAAAGCCTCAACTCAGAACCACTAAATTAAATTTAGAGAGGAAAATTGGTTTACAAAACACCCACTCCCTCGAAACTGGCTGAAGATTATTTGATCTCTGTCAGGATTTTTTTTTTTTTTTTCTTTTTCTACCACCCTCTAATGAGCCTAAGACGGGGGTCGGCAACCCGCATGCGGCTCTTTAGCGCTGCCCTAGAGGCTCTCTGGAGCTTTTTCAGAAATGTTTGAAAATGGAAAAAGATGGGGGTGGGAAATATGTTTTTTGTTCTAATATGGCTTCTGTAGGAGAACAAACATGACACAGTCATTCTTAACGTTTTCCAATGCCATCAAAATGTGTGGAATAAATATTAAATGTCAACATTTCTGTCAGCGTAGATTTGCGTCATAGCCTGTGAAACACGTTTCTTTCAGGTGGCTGTAAACAAACAGACGGGTGTGTGGTGGGCCGTGGAGAGCCATGGAGATTCTACAATTCTTGGACCGAATCATTTGCATTCATTGCCAATGCGGAAGGATTACCTGAATGTTTGCTCTGTAGCAGGGCCGGCCCAAGGAATAGCAAACTAAGCCCCAGGGCCCCTTGGTGGCCTCAGTAGTTTTTTTTTTTTTTTTTTTTTTGTTAGTAACAATTTCTATGTCATTATAATAACAAAAACACACAATTTCATCATGAAGTGATTTGATTTGACAATAACATATGTTTGATAATGTATGTAGAAATTATTATTTTATGGACAAAAAGAAAAATAAAATTGCTCTTGGGGGCCCCTGGTGGTCGCGGTAGGTATCGCACGCTTTGCCGGTAACGTGAGCTGCAATGAGCAGAGCATCCAAACGTCCAAAGCTCCGGTCAGAAGTTAGCAAAACAATGTCTCATAAAAGGACTTTTCCTTTCGGGGAGGGAGAAAAAATTAAGAATAGAAAAAAGCCAAGATAAAGGTTTGTTTTAATGTGTTTTTGTAATGTAATGTTTATATAAAAGATTTGTAAAGCTGCTCATAGAAAATTAGCTTAATACCGACCTGGAGCGGTCCAGTTCAACAGCCCAACATTTATGCTAGGTTCTTTGTGTTTGTATGAAACTGAGTTTAAACTTTAAATGAGTTGATTCTCCTGCTTCAAAATGTGTTTGATAACATTTGATAACAATAATTTAAACTTTTCAGTCTTTGACATCGTCTAGCAAAATGTTTTCCATCAGGCTACATGGCTGCTACATTAAGATATTGATGAGCTGCTCCGTAAACAGAAGTCACATTAAACACGTAGAACACAATCCTGCCACAGGCACATATATGTAGTAACAAAGTGGTTGTTTTTATAAATTGATCAGTGATTTTTGTCAGTATTTTAGAATGACAC